>KQ965810.1:189075-235717 GCA_001574975.1 Gonapodya prolifera JEL478
CCTATGGGGAGACACTGTAGTTTCGCCTGATTCCAGGTAGTAGTGACTCCTTCTCCTGTGCAGCCAGAACAGTAGTAACCACCGGGATACGTGTAAGCGAACTTGCCGTTTGAAAGCGTCGCAGTAAAAGTCAGTGTTGTGCTAGTCGGACAGGTGGGATCTGGTGCAATGTATCGTGAAAGCGCGTTCAAAACCGGAAACACTTGGACTTACAGTTGCAGCACGTTGTTTTCGATCCAACACAAAAGTACTGAGGGCAAGAGGTTGGCACCTCATCTTTGTTGGGTCGAGTGCGTCAGCAGTTATCATCGGATTCAGGGCTGGCGCACTCACCGCTGCAGCACTGGGCACAATCTTCGCATTGTCCCAACACGGCGACACCGACGCTGAAGCAGAAGACTACTATAGAAACTTTCGAAGGGGAAAAAAGGATTGAACGGTTTCGCAAAATTGGACGACCAACTGAATCCAACTCACCTACGAACTTGACAGATGTGAGCTGCATTTCGATTGAAGCACGATCCTGCGTCTTCGGATGCACGTAGCGCTTCACGGGCAAACGTTAGTGGATGTGTGTTTGTCCGGGAATGCTTGAGTCCGCGGAGTGGTGCTGCTAAGAATGCCTAAGCCTGGTTTCGCCGAACACGAAGCATTGATGCACCCCCTTCCCGGTCTTTGAATGGGTATCAACTGTCATTGTCGTGCACCGTCCTCCCGAGGCAAATGTTTTCGCGTGCGGGGGCAATCTCTCGTGATTTATATCTTCCACGTTATGCACCTAAACAACGTCGGCAATACTGCCACGTGCTTTGTCGATGAGCGTGATAGGGGTGGTAAGAAAGCTACCTTTATGTCTTAAAGTATGCAACAATGAAAGGAGAGGTGCGGACGCATGACATCCTTGGCCACGGCACAAAGCCTAACTTTATTGGACAAACCACTCTTTGTGTATAGATCAGGATGGGAACACTTTATGTCAGTAGCGCGCTGAACAAGGCGTACCAAAGATCACCGACGAATTTTGAAGAAAGAAGTGTTTGAGTCCACTTTTTTCTGCACGGCATTCTTTGCACTTCCACTCCTCCCCTTTCGCCCCGCCACGAACTGATCCCGGTCAGAATAGAGATAATGAACAAAGCCGAGAGGAGCAGGAGACCACGATTAGTGCAATTATTATTGTGGTGTCGTGAGCAATACAAAAGTGTGAAAATACTTGTGAGGCAACGATTACCCATTCCATCAAAACAGACTCGCGAAAGTGCAACCGAGCTGTGATTTGTGAATCCAAAAAAAAAAAAATGGTCAAAAACCGCCTCTGCCCAAACTGAAACCGATGTCTGCTAAACAAGGTTCCACTGCATCTTCACACCCCTTCTCTCTCCTCTCACACCGCATCCACGCCCTCGACGCGCGGCACTTTCACTTGAGTCTCGTCCGCCAGAGTCGCGAACGACTCCTCCGATACGCGCGCGACGGGGTTTCCGTGTTCCAAAGCTGGTCCCGTTCCTTTACTGCCCATCCAGGCGTGACGGAAAATCCGCCGCTTGATCTTGCCCACGACACGACCGATGCTCGCCCCAGACCACTCGGTTTCTGAAAGCACCGCTTGCTGGATAGTGGGCTTTCCACCTTGTCCGATAATCAATTGATCCCACAACGCATTCCGCTCGGTTTCGTCGGCGATGCTCGCCAGCACGGCCAGCTGTCGGAACGCGACTTCATTCCGTGGATAATCGTGCGTGGTGGGGTCGGCTCCGTGGCGGTGGTGGTGGAGATTTGCCGCGACAGTGGCCTCCATCGCGCGTTGCCAGGCGACCGCTGGGTGCGGCTCTGGTACCGACCCCGCTTGCCCTCCCAGACACTGGAGCATAGAGCGAGCCAGCGAGACGGAGCGGCCCACGAGGGTTCGGCGCGATGGTGTGCGGGTCCCACTGGTCAATTCGGAGGCGAGGTGGCGGGCCTCCAAGCGGGAGGCAGAGCGGGCTGTATTAGGGAGTTTCATTCCCGTGCGTTCATTGATGCCGTTAGAGGCCGAGATCGAGGGGATCCGCCCGCAGAGCGCGGCCATGGCGGGGTCGTCGCCCAGCACCCGAATCAGTGGCCGTTGTGCTGGATCGCTGTCGACCATGCGGGCCACGAGGGGGGCGAGATCGGGTCTCGACTGGTCCAGGATCCGATGTAGCTCCTCGGGCGTGGGTTCGGTCCCATCGTCGTCTTCGGAGGGTTCGGGGTCGATCTCGCAGTCGAGGCGCAGGGCTCGAAGCACTTGGACCAGCGTCGTGCCGAGGGAATACACGTCCCAATTTTCGGCATCGACGGTGGTGAGGCTTCGAGGGTCTTCAAGCGCGCGAGCGACTTCAGGCGGGGAGTAAGGTGGACTCTGCCCTGGCGGAACGACCACATTCGAGTTGGCGAGCACGTGACCCAACCCCGGGTCGATCAGGACGGCGTTTCGCGGTGTGAGGTCCGAGTGCAGCTGCACGAGGATGTTGTCGGGTTTGATGTCGTTGTGGGAGACCCCGTGGGCGGCGAAGTGGCTGTGAGGGTGGGTGAGCGTTGTCTTTGCCCGAGGCGGTGCGAAGGCAGGCGATGGGCCACTCACCGAAGCGCGCGCATGACCCAAGCGAAAATGCGCCAAGTCTCGTCCTCAATATCGTCCCACGTCGCCATTCCCCTTCGAAACCTGCCGATTTGTACGGCGAGGAAGTCGTCCCATGACACTGCGTCCGTCACGAGTTCCGTGACCAGAACGGCGCTGTCACGCGTCACTAGCGTCTCGACAATGCGCGAGACGTTTGGGTGTCCAGTGAGAATTTTCCCAATGGCGGCCTCGTGTATGATGCGGGTGGGTGCGTTCGGCGTAGTCCAGAGCATGCGCCGCTTCAGTGCGACGAGCGCGCCGGAGCCATCGGAAAGTGCCGCGAGCTGAATGGCTCCCTCGGACTGCCCTCCCGTGCCGAGTGCTTTCCCCTGGAAGCAGTAGCGTGACCAGACAACGCCGGCTGGAATCGCGTCTTCACCGGGCGAGGGAGAGGGGAAGTCCTCGCCGACCGCTGTGAATGCGGCGGAAAGGTGTGCAGGAGGCGGGGCGGTGGTGTCCCTGAGGTGTTTCTCGCGATGTGCACGCAAGAGTCGGGACGATGGCGGGGCGACGGGATGGCCCGACTTTCTGGGTTTCATGCGTGGGAGTCCGCGTTCCGAAGTGGATTTTGCTCTCTTCACGGTGACATGCGAAGAGTGCCTTCTCTTTAATGTTCCCTCGCGATGAACCTGGGGTTGTGCGGGGTTAGGGCATCATCGCGAAAAGTTTATCCGATGAGTCAAGCCAACTCAAGCCTTTGTTTCCACACCCCGATCTTCAACACACATGGCATCAGACGAACAGGCGTTCGACTTCTCAGAGGTGCGTCGATAGCTTTGCTCCCCGGGCGGCGGATTGGGCGACGTCGAACAAGTGAACAAGCTTTCTCTTTCCACCAGCACCCTCATCGCCGTTACAACCCACTCACTGACACATGGGTGCTCTGCTCGCCGCACCGCGCTAAAAGACCATGGCTAGGTTCGTCCAAGAAAGCGATGCTGCGTTCGGAATCGGATCTGAATCGGTATCTGGTGAAATGTCGTTAGGCCAAGTTGAGTCACTGCCCCCGGACAATCGTCCACAACACGACCCAACGTGAGTCGGCCGATTAAATCTACTTGTAGCAGACTATCAGATTTGTGTTTCAGGTGCTACCTATGCCCCGGCAATACCCGCTCCGACGGGGCGAACCAGAACTCAGACTACACGTCCACCTTCGTCTTCACAAATGACTTTGCGGCCGTCAAACTGTCTCAACCGAACTACCATAACGAGCTAGCGAACACGGTCGGAACTGGTGCGTACTCATCTGCTGGTCGTACACCGTTTTCCAAGCCTTTACGAATCAGTTTCCAAAGACTCCGAGGCCCAATCCCTCCTCTCGTCCCTCCTCAAAGTCGAATCTGTAACAGGCACTTGTCGTGTCGTGTGCTTCAGCCCGCGGCACGACCTCACTCTCGCCGAGATGGAAACCGAGCACATCCAGGAAGTTGTACAAACGTGGACACGCGAGACGGAGGATCTGGGAGCCGTCCATGGAGTCAACTACGTGCAAATCTTTGAGAACAAGGGCGCGGCGATGGGGTGTTCCAACCCGCACCCGCACGGTCAGATTTGGGCGACGAGCGATATTCCAACCGAGCCCGCCCGCGAACTCGCATCGCTCGCCAAGTACCGCGCATCACACGACGGAGCGTGCCTGCTTTGCAACTACGTCAAACTGGAGTCCAAGGTTTCTTCCGCCGCCAAAACATCCTCCACGCCCTCCTCCTCTCGAGTCGTCTTCTCAACCGAGCACTTCATCTGTCTCGTCCCATTCTGGGCCGTGTGGCCCTACGAAGTCATTCTCTTGTCCCTGCGACACGCCTCTACCCTTGCTGAACTTACCCCCGCCGAGCAGCACGACCTCGCGGACTGTCTCCGCCGCGTCACGGCGCGGTACGATAACCTATTCGCGACCTCGTTCCCGTACTCAATGGGAATCCACCAGGCGCCCACGGCTGGGGAGCACAAGGAGGACGGGACGATGCACTTGCATCTGCATTGGTATCCGCCGCTGTTGAGGTCGGCGACTGTGCGCAAGTTTTTGGTCGGGTGGGTGGTGTTACGCTTTTTGCTTCACTGGCTTTTGTGTGACATTTTCAAAACTCACGTGTGCTGTGTGGGCGATTTATCCTTGCTCACCTTTGTAATGCTCCCAAACAGATACGAGATGATGGCCGAGGCGCAGCGAGACTTGACCGCCGAGCAAGCTGCCGAGCGACTGCGGCAGTGCTCCGAGGTGCACTACAAGACCCGCGGGTGAACGAGCGTAGCATAGCATAGCACCTCTTCCATGATTATTTTTCCACGGCACAAAATGCAATTGCACCTAAAATACACGAAAAACGAGACTCTAAGTTTAAGTTTACAGCTCTTCCCGATCACGAGTGTCTTTGTCTTTGTTCGCCGCTTTGGTCGTCCGCGCCGACTTCCCCTCGGGTGTTTTCGCTGTCTGCGAGGAGGTCGGTTTGGTTGCAGGTGGCGGGCGGGGTTTGGGAATCGGGGGCCGCTTCCGTTTGGACAGTTTCAGCACGAGCGCGTCCAGGTCCACCGCCTTGTCTGTGGCTTCGCGAACGGTGAACGCAGGCTTGGCGTGGCCGGGGAGTTTCGATTGCTCCTTCTCACGCTGGGCCAGCCAGGATTCCGCCGCCGACGCGATCCCGAGCACGTCGGCAATTTCGTCGTCTGTGTAGATGGGTCGGAACACATCGATTGTTGGCGCGCTGCTGGTGGTCGCTTTGGCAGCAGGCGTGGACGCCGTGGTTTCGGCGCCGCCATCAATATCCTCTCCCGAATCCGCATCGGTGGTGGAGTCGTTTCCACGAGCCTCGGCGGTGGTGGCCGTGGATGTCTCGACCGTGACCTGGTCCTTCTTCTTCTGGTCTTCCTCCCACCTCGTTCGCGCCGCTGCGACCATGAGCTTGGCAGTTTCCGCCCACTTGTGCGCACTGCCAACAGCAAGTCGCAAGGCAGTCACCGCCGACGGGCGATCTCGCTTCTCGTCGCGCTTAAACTCCAACGGCTTCCGCAGTCGCTCCAACCCGTGCAGCTGCTCCTTGAGGACAGAATAAGGCGCGTCGTCGCCCTCTTCGTACATCCAGTCTGACGTCGACGCCAGCTTTTCCTGAAGCGATGTCCGTTCAGCTTCCGTCGTGACCTCGAGGATATCCTCGCGTTCCAACAGGTCTCGGGATGAGTAAACGTACGCCTCCAGCCCGTTTCGGGCCTCTTCCCGCTGTCGCCGACGGAAGTCTTCGGCGTCGAGTGCCTCAAACCGTTTCAAAGACAAGAGTTTGACATCCGCCGACATCGCGGGCACACCGAGACTGTTCACGGTGAAATTGAGCGGAAGTGATATCGTTTTCAATTCGGGCTTGGCCGCCGCCGCAGTGGCATTGGCCGAAGTGGTCGTAGAGTTATCCGCGTTCGCACCTTCTTCAGTCGTGGGAGCGTTGAGGCCTTCCCCAGAATCCTACCAGCGAATATAAATTCAATCTCTCGTCCATTGTCGTTCTCTAGATGTGAAATTTGCCCCTCACCTCTTCCGTGGAATTATCATCCTTTTTGCCAAAGAAAGAGAGTACCCTGTCTACGAAGTGCGGTTGAGTTTAGTTCGAGATCAAAACGAGCAGTTGGATCTTGCCACTCACCAGCAAACGTCTTCTTTTCCTTCGAGACTTCAACATCGATAAAGAGCGACATGCTCTTCACCTCCAAGATTCCTGAATCGCTGAGGTGGACGAGGGCTTTGACCTTCGGATCCCCGGAAATTACAAGGGTTTCGTTGGCATGCACGGCTTCAATCGATTCCGTGAGGTTACGAGTGGTCAATGTAAGGATCTTTTGGGGTCCAATCACCCTGCATGTGACCGTTGGTGGCAGCTTGCCCGTGCTTCCGCGATATTGAGTGTACTTACGTCGCATCCTGTTCGTCCTTGAACCCATACTCCAAGCTCCACTCAAAGTTGGTCGATCGCTTAAAGTTCATGAGCTTCTGGGAGTGCAAAGTTCCGTTCTTGCCGTAAAGCTTCACCCTGAACGTTTTGCTCGTTCCATCCTCACGCGGTTCCGAGTTGTATACCGCATCGATTGGGTACGATGCGATATCGCGAATGCGCATTTTGTTCCTCACGAGGAACGATCTCGAGAGGGTCGCTCCGTGGATAACTGCACCCATGACAGCGGCTTCGTCCGAGTTGACATTCTTTGCCACCTTGTCCCTTTTAGTTTGGAGTACGTTTGTAAGGAGAGATTAGTTGTCTCTATTTAGTCGAGTGAGATCCGTGAGAACTTACTCGCCCACCAGAGATTTGAGTGCTGCTTGGATTGCGGGAACGCGGGTACAACCACCATGGAGGATGACTGAGCCAATATCACTCTAGAAGGACAAAAACAGCAATTGAGATGGGGAGGATGAGTCAATCATCGTTTGTGGGGGCACCCGCAACCGGAGACGTGGACCCACAAGCTCGAGTTTAGCATCTTGGAGAACTTCCTGGATAGGACGAACGGCACGATCAAGGAGGTCCCCAGTAATAGTTTCGAGTTCAGTTCGAGTAACTTTGAGTCTGAAGTCGAGGTCATCCATCAGATTTTCGATCTTGGATACCAAGGTGCAAGAATGAATTAGAGTGACGTGGCATTTCCCCGGTGATTCTGGCTTCCACTCACCGACGCAAAAGTCTCCGTGTTCGCGCTGAGAACCTCTTTCACTTTCTGAGCTTCACGCAGGAGCTTCATCATGGCGCGATGGTTCTTGAACACCTTTCCCGTACCACCATGCTTCTTATCGAACGCGTCTGCGAGGTGCTTTTGCAGACGCAAATCGAACGCGTGGCCACCAAGTGTCCTATCGAAGCCCACGGCTTCCACCACGATCTCCTGCGTGGCGGAGCTGGTGGACGATGACGATTTGCCTTTGGAGTTCACGGGGGGCTTTTGGAACGAAATCAAGGCGGCCACGGTGGAGGATGCGCCGGAGTCGTAAAAGATGTGGTAGGCGGGTTTGTCGTCGGTCGCGAGGTCCGGGCGGTTGAGGGCGAAGTTGATGGCGACTGGAGAAGCAAGAGTTATAATGTGGACAAAGGCTTTGTGGGAAGTTAACACAATTCTGACCTGCCACGTCGTCGTGCATGAGACCCAAAACATTGAGTCCTGCGAGTTCCGCAGCGTCAAGGAGAGCTTGACGTTCATACTGGTTGAAAAAGCGGGGGACCTGCGATACACGGTGGAGCGTTCAGCTGGCCCTGAGAGTGATTCAATACCAAATACCAAATCTCACCGTTATCACACAATCTTTCACGAGCTCCCCGGCAGACACCTCGACTTGATCCCGCGCATGCTTCAGCTGCATCGCGACAATTTCCTCCACAGCGTACTGAACTGTAACAGGATTGCCGTCGGCATCCACCTCATTATGTTCAAACGCCACGGTGTTTCGAAAAGGGTCAGCGACCATGGTGTTGTCAAAGGTGTCACGATATTCCACCGCGACCGGATCCTCGTACGGGCGTCCCAGAAGTGTCTTCACCGACGGGTACGAGTCATGTGGAAGTCGGACAGCCTGATTCAGGTCGGGCGATTCAATGAAGGACCGTCTCCGAAGCAGCTGCGGGGTGAGCTCTCACCATATTGATGGCCTCTGTTCCAAATAACCGTTCCCGACCTTTCACCACCACCAAGCTCTTGGTTTTCCGCTTGCTCTCCGAGTTGAGCACGACATCGTACTTGTTGCCCTGTCCTGGCTTGAGTAATGCAACTTTGAACCATTCCGCGCCGTAGTCAATTCCTAGCACCCCAGCTGCTTCCACGGAGTGGTGCGGATTGAGCGATGGGAGGATGCATAAGAGGAGGAGGACGGAAGATAGCAACGGTATGAGAAAATTGGCTCGTCCACCCATCAATAGTGGTGTGATTCGATTGGGAAAACGGCAGGAACTAGGACGTCGTTTCAGAGCGATTCTCAAGCTCAAGGGGCCAGAAGGAGATGTGGCAATGTATCTGTAAGAAGGAGCACCGAATTCGGATTGAATGATCGGGTTGGAGGTCGAATGTTTTCCACTCGGTTCCTTCAAATTCTGGTCATATGTGTTGTCAAAAGCTAATGGGACAAGCCTTCACACTCGTCCCGAAAAGCTCGTAACTGCCACTGAGAAAAGCACGATAATTATTTTAACGCGTCGTGTGCAAGTGACTTCGACACGCTTGACACACATCACCTAAGAAAATCTCACAAATAATATAGAGCCTACCCCACAAATTTAATTGTAAGTGGTGCCGCATTGTTGCGCACTGCTTTGCGATGAGCATGCCAGCGATACTGCGGTCACGTGGGTGGCGTCCCATTTAGCCGTGCCGGGATCGAACCGCGACTCAAAGTACATCTCCCCGACCCCGGACTATTCTATCTACAATTACCCAGACTATCAGCTACGCCGCAGCTCCTTTGACATTATGCTCATTCAGTACTTGAAGGGTAAGAGAACAAAATCGGTATCAAACTGAGGGACAGGGACTTGACATCCATTTGCGCAACATTTGTATTGAAGCCGTTCCTTGGCGATGGGAGCATACAACGGAGATTTTGATGGCGGCGTGAAAATATCAAACCTTTTTGATCTATTTCAGCTGCCGCAAAGGCGTCAGTGCCAAGTGGTTGTCATCATGTGACATGACGTACAGGCAGGCTGATGAAGCCAAACACCACCAAATGTGGCGTTTAAAACATTCAAGTGAAGGAGGATCGGCGATTTACCGAGTTATTCTGCCTTTTCTTTTCTGAAACTGCAAGCAAAGTTCAGATTTCTCGTCTAAACTCACGGCACGTTCGGCCTCGAAAAAGAGCCGATGTGCCGCGCCACAGAAGGGCTCCAGATAAACCCGTGACTGCAACCCAACGCGTCACCACATCGCGCATCTCCAATGGGTCTCCAGACTATTCCAGGCGTCCAAGTGCTCGCTCCCGTCACCCCCGTCCAGGCCGAGATTCTCTCCGCCGAGGCACAGTCATTCCTCGCGAACCTGCAGCGCGCCTTCAATGGCCGCCGGAAGGAGCTGCTCCACCGTCGCACCCAGCGCCAGGCCTACCTCGACAAGGGCGGCCTGCTGGACTTCCTGCCCGAGACCAAGCACATTCGTGAGGACCCCAGCTGGAAGGGAGCACCTCCTGCGCCAGGCATGGTTGACAGAAGGGTGGAGATTACCGGTCCCGTCGACCGGAAGATGGTCATCAACGCCCTGAACTCGGGCGCGTCCACGTACATGGCTGACTTCGAAGGTGAGACTTGTTGTTTGCTCCCGTCACCCTCGCGTGCACGGAACTTTCCGCGCGGCAAGGGATGTCATCACAAGCCGATGTCATCGAATTCGCTCCCGCTGACTTGTATCTCATTCTTTCTTCCAAAACCATCCTATTCTAGACTCCAACGCCCCCACCTGGGAGAACAACATCCAAGGCCAGGTCAACCTCCGGGATGCGAACAACAGGACCATCTCCTTCACCGATGCCGCCCGTGGCAAGTCCTACAACCTCAGGAGTGATGGAAAGCTTGCTACGCTCATCGTTCGGTGAGTAAACCTCCCCTAACCGCTGCTCGAATCGGAAGGTAGTAAACTGACATGTGATTTTTTGACACCTCCCCGCTTCCGTGCCGTTCTTCACTCCGAACGATCATATTTTCAAACAAAGACCTCGTGGATGGCACCTGGAGGAAAAGCACGTGCTCATCGACGGCGAGCCTGCTTCCGGATCCATCTTCGACTTCGCCCTGTACTTCTTCCACAACGTCCGTTCGTCGGTCGCCAACGGCACCGGACCGTACTTCTACCTCCCCAAGATGGAATCCCACCTTGAGGCAAGGTTTGTAGAATTCCTCCGATTATTTGGATGAAATGGATGACTCAATGAAAACATTGTTTCCGCTAGACTCTGGAACGATGTGTTCAACCTCGCTCAGGACCTCTTGGGAGTCCGCCGCGGAACCATCCGGGGAACCGTTCTCATCGAGACCATCCCCGCCGCCTTCGAGATGGAGGAGATCATCTACGAGCTCCGCGACCACTCTTCCGGGCTCAACTGCGGCCGCTGGGACTACATCTTCTCCGTCATCAAGAAGTTCCGGTCCAACCCTGCCTTCGTCCTCCCGGACCGTGCCGACGTCGGCATGACCGCTCCCTTCATGGACGCCTACGTCCGCCTCCTCATCCAGACCTGCCACAAGCGCGGAGTCCACGCCATGGGCGGTATGGCTGCCCAGATCCCCATCAAGGACAACGCCGCCGCCAACGAGGCCGCCATGACCAAGGTCCGCAACGACAAGCTCCGTGAGGTGAAGGCCGGACACGACGGAACATGGGTTGCCCACCCCGACCTGGTCAAGATCGCCATGGACATCTTTAACCAGAACATGCCTTACCCCAACCAGGTGCGTCTCTCAGTGTTGGCAACCGAATTTTGGATTAGTGATTTGACATCACTTGCTCCTTCAATAGCTCTTCGTCCGCCGCGAGGATGTGTCTGTCACCGCCGCCGATCTCCTCAACACCCGAGGATTGGGCGGAAAGATCACCGAGAACGGTATCAGGAACAACACCGAGGTCGCCCTTCGGTACATGGAGGCCTGGCTCAGCGGCAACGGATGCGTGCCCATCCACAACCTCATGGAGGACGCCGCCACCGCCGAGATCTCCCGCTCCCAGCTCTGGCAGTGGCAGAAGAACGCGGCCAAGACCGCGGAGGGCAAGATCGTGACCGTGGACTACCTGGCCAACATCCTTGAGGACGAGACGGCCAAGATCCGCAAGGCGATGGGAGAGGCGGCGTACAAAAAGTCAAAGTTTGACCAGGCCAAGAAGTACCTCGGCAGCACCATCCTCACCGAGAACTACGCTGACTTCCTCACCACCCTGTGCTACGACGACCTCGTCACGGTCAGCAAGCAGCCCCGCCTGTAAGGCTTGGTTGCGGTCTTTGTGTATAGGGCTAGTTTCAGGAATTTTGTATCTTCATGGATTTTCTGAGCCCCTTTGGCGAAGAAGAAAAGAAATCTTTTGCACTTGATCAACTTTGAACACAGTTTCTCATCGTGGTAAATTAGGCCGTCCATTTGTCACTTCTTCTTTCCATATATATTCTACCCACGATACAGGGAGCGGTTGGGCGGGGCAGTCGCAAACGTCCCCTTCATGCTCGGGTCCATGATCATGATCACGTAGGTGGTGGCCACCCTCGCCGCCCACCTGCGCGGACGCCTGTCCCTCCGTCGCAAACAGTCCTCGTCCAATCACAACTACCTTGGACTCCGTGTCCTCTCCCTCGAGGACCGGCTTGGGGTCACCGATCTCATATGTCTCCCGCACGGCCTGCACGACGACACGATTGACGCTTCGTCGGGCGGGGTCTTCTGAGGAAGGGTCGGGTTCGATTGTAATGAGGGCTTTGAGGCGGAGGATTTCGCGTTCAGGGTGCGAGGAAGGGGTTCGGTCGTTGTCCGCAGGTGTCTCCGACGATGCTGCATGCTGGGTCTCGGGCTGCGCTTCCTCCCACAACACGCGTTGCAGGAACCGTTCCAGTCGACTCAGCGGTACAGGTGCGGTATGCCGCAGGGTGAGTGGGCGGACGGACTAAGTGGTGGGTGATGACAGACAGTTGCAGGACGAACACAATCCAGTCAAGGCCCGGACTGCACACTCACTCCGTCGTGACCGCCCCACCCCTCGACGCCAATCACTTTTGCGGCCTCGGCCGCTTTGGCGGCAGTGCGGAGGCGATCGGCTGCGGCGGGAGAGGAGTGGTCATAAGCTTGGAGGGACAGAAGGGCGGGGAGCGGGAGTCTGGAAGTGAAGACAAATTCACATCGCCGAGTTTGTCTTCAATATCGCATGATATCGTCGCACCCACCTGCTCCTTTCACTACGCATCACGCTCGCCATCGGGTTCGCCCCAGCGATCCACTCCTCGACGACCTGGACCTCACTCTCCGCGACCAAATCGCACTTGTTGACGGCAACGCCGTCAGCGCAGGCGACTTGGCGCCACCACTCGCGCTCTTGGCTGCTCCGCCGGGCCGTGGACGCGTCCACGACGCACCATACCCCGGCAAGGACCATGGGTGACTCGAGCGGGTCGTCCAGCCACAGTGTCGACAGGAGGGATGTGGGATCAGCGAGGCCGGTGGTTTCCACCAGAACGTGCGTGAGTGGAGGGTCGCGAGGAGTGGAGAGGAGTGCTGAGTAGGAATGGTGGTGGTGGTTGGCGGTGGGCAAAGTGCGAAGGTTGTGAGTCGTTGAGTCTCGAAAGCGCAATCCGAACGAGAGAACGTGTTCAGCGCGTGAACTTACTTTCGATCGCTTGAATGGTAGGCCCTCTTTCATTCATTTCGTGAGTTCAAATATGGTTATCAGACAATAATGATGCCTAAATACAATATCATCATCACTCACTTCAACGTACAGCACATGCATCCATTCGGAAGCTCGATCCATTCCTCTGCAACTGGCGGCGAAATTGTTTCGCCACTGCTGGCAACGCCTTCGCCGGGGTTGTCAGCTCGACTTGCGACCTGCATCACGGGTTTCTCAATGCCACCCGAATCGCCAAATTCGTTGAGTATGACAGCAATTCGGAGACCGTGCGGAGACTGCGTTGATGGTTTGGCGGCGTTCCGAGGATTGCATCACCCAGACAACGTAGGGGCACAAGAAGTCGTTCAGCAGGACGTGTTTGAAATGAATGTGAGTGTCAGGGGGTTTAAGCTCAAATCGCGTTCAGAAATAGAAGCCACGAACCGACAAAATATGGTTAAGAAGAGTTGTCTTCCCTGCCCCAAGGTATCCTGTTATGATTGTAAGGGGCACGGGCAGAAGTGGCTGAGAGTTTGAGGAAGCGGGTTGCTCCTGCGCTGCTGACGTTTGTTGATTCTGTGGAGGAGAGACCTGAGGTGAAGATGGAGCTTGACGCTGTGCCGCGACGTTTTCGGTGACATTGATCTCTGATTCGAGTTCCACGAGATCAGGTGCGTCATCTGCGAGGTCATCGCTGAACACGGGTGCGTAAGACATTAGTTGAGTGTGAGCTTGAAGTGAAGGGAATGAGCGGACCAAAGCAAATTTACAAAAGTTTCCTAGGATGCCCATCAGTCCAATACAGCTCGGTAGGTGATGCATCGCGACTTGGTTGGTGAAGTAACTTGATTCTCACGACTCCTTGCCTTGAAAATCTCCAAAGATGACTCCAATGAGCGAATGGTCAAATGCTGGTTCGTTGCACAGCTGCTGACGCTTTCTTTCCAACCATCATTGACACTTTCGACACATACAGCTCCGAAGTTGTCAAAGAGCTCATTCACGCGCTCGATCAGGGCAAAACTCCGAATGTGAACAGCATTCGCCGAAAGACAGCCTCCAGACTCAAACTGCATACCACTCCTCGGCTTGTTGACATTATTGCGGCGATACCGGAGCAGTACAGGACGAAATTGCTTCCTCTTCTCAAGGCAAAGCCAGTTCGGACGGCCTCGGGTGTGAGTTACGGAGCTTTAAAACTTGTGTCAACGATGGCGAGAGTGCGAACACGGCGACCTTAATGGAACGGGAGGAATACAGTCAGACATATTTTTGAAAATGTGTGCTTGGTGGACCGAAATGCGATCCTTTCGGAGAAAAATTCGGAGGAGCCATGCGAACTCTGCCGTTACCGACCCTCCACCCTCTGAACCTGACCGCAACCTTTACTGACACGGTCTGGTTGTAGATTGCCGTAGTTGCCGTTATGTGCAAACCCCACCGCTGCCCGCACATTGCCGTCACCGGCAACATCTGCGTGTATGTGGACGTTCTCTCTGCTCACTATCGCACCGACCATCTCGCTAATGCCCGCCCTCCTCCTCAACATCAGCTACTGCCCGGGTGGACCAGACTCGGATTTTGAATACAGTACCCAATCCTACACTGGATATGAGCCCACATCAATGCGAGCCATCAGGGCGCGGTACGATCCCTTCGAACAAGCGAGAGGGAGAATAGAGCAGTTGCGTGCGCTTGGGCATAGTGTGGACAAGGTGGGTGTGAAAGTTCGCGCTAAACCAAGACGAGGAATGGAAGGAGATAGGAATCACGGATCCACACGTGCAGATCCTCTTATTTTGTTTTACTGGCAACTGATTACGTGCGTTTACACTCCATACCAGGTGGAGTACATCATTATGGGCGGCACGTTCATGTCACTACCCGAAGACTACCGGGACTGGTTCATTCGTAACCTCCACGACGCGCTGTCGGGATACCGGTCTCGGGACGTGGACGAGGCTGTACGGTGAGCGCTGGTTCTCCTACCCGCGTTACTTCGTAACGGTTGACGCTGTTGTTGTGACTTGGAAGAATGTCCGAGCAGTCCGCTACTAAATGTATTGGTATCACGATCGAGACGCGGCCAGACTACTGCCTTCCTCGGCATTTGAGCCAGATGCTACGGTACGGCTGCACCAGATTGGAGGTTGGGGTGCAGAGCGTGTTCGAGGATGTGGCACGGGATACGAACCGGTGAGCAGCAGTTGAGTTCGGTGAGCGCTAGCGATGTGGCACCTGACAACTCCTCGTGGCGCAGTGGGCATACGGTCAAAGCTGTTTGCGAAACGTTCCAAATGTCCAAAGATGCGGGGTACAAGGTCGTTACGCACATGATGCCCGACCTGCCAAACGTTGGAATCGAGCGGGATTTGGAGCAGTTCAAAGTGAGAATCGCAGAGAAGTTATCGTGACGTCCAAGTTTCTGTGTCCTCATAAACGGTAACTCTGACAACCAGGAGCTCTTCGAGAACCCTGCATTCCGGCCCGATGGGCTCAAGCTTTACCCTACACTCGTCATTCGTGGTACTGGATTGTACGAGCTATGGCGCACGGGACGGTACAAGAACTACCCGCCCTCCGTGCTGGTGGACCTGTGTGCCCATATTCTCGCCCTCGTACCGCCGTGGACCCGCGTCTATCGGGTACAACGTGATATTCCGATGCCTCTTGTAACTTCTGGCGTGGAGCATGGTAACCTGCGCGAACTAGCTCTCGCGCGAATGAAAGACCTTGGTACCGAGTGTCGCGACGTCCGAACACGCGAAGTCGGCATGCAGGAGATCCACGAGAAGCTTCGCCCGGAAGACTGCGAGAGGGTGCGGAGGGACTATGTGGCGAATGGGGGATGGGAGACGTTCTTGGCGTACGAGGACCCCGAGAAGGACATTCTGGTGGGGTTGCTGCGGCTGCGGAAATGCGTTCCTGAGACAACGTTCCGGCCGGAGCTGAAAGAAACGGGGCAGTGTAGTGTTGTGCGAGAGCTGCACGTCTACGGAGGAGCCGTCCCGGTGCACACTAGGGACCCGACGAAGTTCCAGCATCAAGGATTTGGAACTCTACTCATGGAGGAGGCAGAGAGGATTGCACGAGAGGAGCACGGGAGTGTCAAGATTGCTGTGATTTCTGGTATGTTGTGTTGTATGGCAAGTTGTTTTCACACTAGTTGAACTTGTCTCGTTTGTGGGAAGGTGTCGGCACGCGACACTACTACAGGAAGTTGGGCTACGAATTAGGTGGGTTCCATTTCTTTCTGTGCGTTGTTTTCGCCTTAGCCAACTCCAATTCTGTGGAACGCAGAGGGCCCATATATGGTTAAAATGCTTTGAGGAATACCATGTCATCTGTACAATGTGATTGTATTTCGCGAACTAGCAGGAAGGGAAGGAGGAGGGGAAGAAGGGGGGGAGCTGGCCTACCAAAACTCATTCGAGTTTGGTGAAGCTTGAGAAGGATCGCAACTCAAAACAAAACACAGCGCCGGGCTTTTCCCGCGCTTGCCCGGGTTTCGAGCTCAATCCTACTTCTATTGCTCCTCTCCGACATCACGAGAGGCTTCGACGGATTGGAGACCGCGGAGTTTAGGTGTCTATCCACGAGTGTGTAACATCGCAGACCGCGCGCTGCGAGGGCCGAATTTCTGCAGGAAGCGAAAATCATCTCTGAGCAAGTCTTCCTACTGCCGTTGTCCCTCTTCTCTCGCCTTGGCGTCGACACAACCCACCCCGGACACAACTCAGCAGGCAGGTCGGAGCATGACAGCCCCCCCGACCAGTCGTTATCAAGGAAAGGTCAAATTCTTCAAGTTAGTAAGCCTGTGCAAATTGGTTCAAATTCTTGGGGCACTTACATTTTGCGCCACCCTCACATCCTCATGATCGATGGGACTTCAGTACCCAGAAAGGCTATGGGTAAGTGGCGATTTTCATCATTTGGCATCGTTGAGCTTGGCATTGATGTGTGGTCTGACGTTGCTGTGCGGGCTTCATACTTCTGTTGCCTCCCGCACTCGCCGAATGATTTCACGGATGCGATTTTCGCAACCCATCTTGAAGCTTCATAATACCCAATGAACCTTTAGAACTATCAAATCCGGAAGGTGAGGATGGGTACGGGAAGTTTAGTGTGGAATGGGTGCGGGGTGGCCCACAGTGGGATTCGTGTATTCGTGGACGTCGTGAAAGCGGGTTGTCAACGTGAATGTCCGAGAGGTCGACGATTGTAGAATGCGGGAGTTGCTCGTATGTCAAACCTATTTTATGGGAACTGACTATCCGGTCTCTGTAGTGTTCGTTCATCATACCGCAATTCTTTCGTAAGTAGCATGCTTGTTGGTTGCGTCCAATAAGAGTTGAGATTTATTGATGACATGGCCTCTCACAGCGGTGGCTTCAGGAGTTTAGCTGAGAGCGAAGATGTAAGCTTTCCTTACCGCTGCACGAGCATGATTGCGATGTCGTCTAACCTTCGTCCCAATTCTCAGGTTGAGTTTGATGTCTGTGAGTGGTGAATAAAATCATTCGATTATATGTACCACCAACCCCCCCACTTTAAATTTGAAGTCCGTGGACCGAAAGGATTGCAGGCGTCAAATGTGACGGGTGAGCGTTGAAGCGATGTACTTGTGTCTCGTTCATGATTACTGAATGGCATTTCGAAAAGGACTCGGTGGATCCCCGGTCAGAGGTGATCCCAAAGTCAACTCCAGGGGTGCAGTGGCTGTGCCACGATCCCCATACTTCTTCCCGTCTGGTCAAAGTAGGTTGCTGTTGTACCACGTTTTACTCTCGGCATCTCAAACATCTGTTGTGAAGTTGTGTACAACAGCCCGCACATTCCATTTGTGTATGCGGCTTCCCCTCCAAACACATTCGTAACCAGCCAAGGTCTCATGTCGCCAGCGTCGTCTCCTTCCTTTGCCGGCTCTCCACCCATGATTTCTAGTCCATCGCCCATGTTACCTCCAGCCATGATGGGCCCATCTAGTCCAACTCAGGTCATCGCCCCTGGTATACCTATCAGCGGTGGTATTCCAATGTACCTTTCTCGGGGAATGGGTGGATTTGCTCAGTTTGCCCTGCCGGGCCCGGTGCGAGCGGAATCTCCTGCCGGTCCGCAGTCGCCTTTCCTACAACCGACCGAACCACCCCACTATATGCTCCAGTTGCAGCCTCGTGTGCAGCCCATGTCCCCTCCGCCAACACAACCTCTCGCGCATCAGCCACCTTCTCCATTGCAAGGATATCAACAACTGCCAGCAGGCTATCCGGGCTATGGCGGTCCAAGATCACTGCGGTATTCGCGCCAGGGCACGCACGGGGTACCCAATGCGGGGAGCTACGATTTGCAGAGTTCTTCATTGGCGAGTGGCTACCCTGGGTACACATCGCCTTCATCTTCTCGAGCAATAGGGGTAGTGGTGGGACTGCCTCCATCGGGTCCGAACGTATCTGCTGAGGAGCATTCCGGTCGGTCGGAGCTGGACCTGCGATTCGAACAGCTGGCTATAACATCGCCACAGGATACCGAAACTGAGGAGCAGGGGGCGGGCGTCAATGGAAGAGTTTCGGCGAGAAGAGATGAGTTGCCGAACGAAGAAATCGTCAAGGACGAGTAGCTGTGGTATGGAGCGAAACGGGACAGGGACTTTAGAAAGCGGGATACAGTGAAAGAATCCGGTTTGTTTAAACGGAGGGAGAGATGGTTGCATGAAATGACTCTGGGAGCAGGGACACTACAATTGACACTGAAGGACGGTGCCTGTACAAACGTAACTCCTCAAACATTTTTATTGGTTGTCCGTGGTTGAAGCTGTACGGGATGTCACTACAATTACAAACTCTGGTAATGCCCCAACCGATAGAGAAGCGCCTTGCCCTTGCTATTACCAATCGAGATGTATCCACCACCGGGTGAGAACTCGTGGCACGTGACGTGGCCCAGTGGTGTTCCTGCGGTGGGCCAGTTTTGGAACACGGTGCGTGTCGGCACGTGAAGCAGTCTAAGAGCGTCCTTCTTTGCGCGGGACGAGATTGCGAGCATCTCCGACGTCGCGTTGAACGTAAGCGCGGAAATGGAGGTGGTGAGGTTGCCAACAGCTTTGAGCGGTTTGGGCCGCTGGCTTGACATGGCCGTGGCAAGGTTGTACACGTTGACGATTCCCATCGTGTTGCTAGCAAGGCAAGGGAAAAGGATGAACGTGATAAGCAACTCGACAACACCAACTCGACAACACCACAGCACGCCACTACTGCTTACCCCGTGGCAAGGATCTGGTCGTTTGGTGACACAGCAATCGTGGTAGGCTTGATGGTGCCCTCGTCCACAAATGTGTGCATGCATCGCCGCGATCCGACATCCCAGACGTACACCACGCCGTCACCTGCGCGAAAGAGGTCAGGTCTCTATTAACTTCCCCCAAACACCGAATATATGGTGAGTCACCCACCTCCAATCGAAAACACCCTCTTCCCATCGGCCGAAAACTCGGCCGCAACCACACTCCCGTTCATCTTGAGGTCCCCCACCCACTGCTTGGTCCTCCCATCCACAAGATCTACATGCCCGTCTTTGCCCA
Source organism: Gonapodya prolifera JEL478 (assembly GCA_001574975.1). NCBI lineage: Eukaryota > Fungi > Monoblepharomycota > Monoblepharidomycetes > Monoblepharidales > Gonapodyaceae > Gonapodya > Gonapodya prolifera. The sequence continues at coordinate 208,617 of KQ965810.1, forward strand.
AAAACGCCACCATGGGCTCACCCTCGGCCCCGCCCACCGTGAACGCATCCAGTAGGCGGTCGTCGTCGCGGCCCCTGATCCCGGCCACGCGTTCGACTTTTCCGGCTTCGACGTCGAACGCGTAAAAGTATTTTCGGCGACCCGTAGCGAGGACTTCGCGCCCGTCGCGAGAGAAGCGGGCACATGTGGGATGCAGGTCCGGGAAGGAGAGGGATTGGAGTTTGTTGTTGAGCTTGCCGTCGATGTGGAACAGGTGCAGCGAGGGCGTGGAAGAAGAGGCCGTGAGAAGGATGGGGTGGGTTGGGTGCCACGAGACAGAGCAGAGGGAGGTCTACGGTGGGGGCCAGGTAGGTGATGTCGAGAGGCACCACAGAGAAAGGCACGACAATGCTCACCTGAGAGTACTGCATCTGGTTCCCGTCCTTTGCTCTCACGACCTCCAAGATCTCGGGCGGGAGCGCGCCAACCCTCCGACTTGCGCGTTCCCCAATAAGGCTCTTTGACGAGCTGAAGATGTTGCCCTCGGCACTCTCCCCGTCGTCGAAGTCGTAGGCTGCGGCAGTGGACGCGGACGGGCCCCGCGTTGTGGAGGGGGGCGGGAAGGTGGGAAGCCCGAGCTTGGCACGTTCTGGTTGTGACATGGCCCATGTCGGTCGGGGGTATATCCTCTCGAACCTACTCTGGCTTAGTACCACAATCACTACCCTCTTCCCCCACCGCACACTCACTGCTCGCGTAGCCGGCGGGAGTACTCGATTCCATCGACGGCCTTTTCTGACTCGTTCTGGCGCAACTTGCGCGCTCGCCGGATGTCGGCGATGGGGACGACGAGGCGGGCGTCGTGGGGGTCCTGCCATACGGGGGTCCGCTCGAGGGGGGCGGTGTGGGAGTCCGCGGGGGTGGGTTTTGGACTCGATTTGCGGTTGTCGTCGTCAGAATCCGAGTCGTCCATCGCGTCCTCCGCCTCGTCGGCGGCCATGTCAGCGTCCGAGTCAATAGCCCTGCTTGGGCGCGTGTCCACCACAAAGTCCTTGGAATCGTACAGGAGATGTGGACGGGAGTGCTGGGACAACCATTGGCGATTGAACTCACCAGCGCCCCAAAGTCCAGTCCGCCATCCTCGTCGTCATCATCGCCTGAGATGGCATTATCCTCGCCATTGTCATCGCCCAATCGCCGTTTCCGGTTGGTCGATGCTGTCCGATCCACACCTTCATTGCCCAAAAGGTCCATCACGCCATGGACGGCACCAGGTGTCGCGCCACCAAACACTGCGCGTTCGAGCTCGAGTTCTTCATCGTCCTTGTCGAGGATCCCAACCGAGTCGGCCGTGATGAGTGTGTTGGAGTCATCGAGAGGTTCAGCAACGGGACGCTTTTTGGGCTTGCGCTTTTTGGATTTCTTGAGTGATGCGACGCCCACAGAGGGAGTGGGCCTGTGAGCGGCGGGGATGGGCTTGGGGAGTGCCGAGGGCATTGGTTTGATGTGTGGAGGATTTTCTCCTTTCCTGGTCACTCACTCACTCAACTGGCCGGTCGGGTCATCCCTCCAAACCCAAACGGCCGCACTTGATGAGACCAACTATAAGATGAGAGTGTGGTCAGTCGGAGTGCGCAAAGATGTTTCAGGTATATTTGACAATGGACTATCAAGCAGTTCAAGCTTAGACCATAAGCAAAAGAAACGCATCTCAAATGATGTAAATATGAATGCATTGTCGATTACAGAGCCAGAACCGACTGTATGAGTTCATTTGGAGTCTGCTGCGGTCGTGGGCAGATGAGTTCGTATTCTAAGAAAAGCGAACAATGTGTGTATCTAACAGGCATCTCAAAGCGCACAATTCTTTCATGTAATAATGTGGAACTGTGAAAAATAAAAAGGATATTCAGCACTTGATTCACCTGAAACTGAAAAGAAACCGTCCTTCGTTCAAAGTTCAAACTTCAAACAGGCAACCACACCAGGATTACTGAACCAGGTTCATTGCTGCGCAACCTCCAGCATATTCATCCATTCTATGAGCATTAGCGCAGCATGCCATGAAACCAACTTGATGTTCATTGAAACAGGCCTAACCAAACATTGAAAGGTCCATAGAAACTCTCCCAAGACTTTCCGTGTAATAAGGGAGACCCCAGGTTCCATGAATTAACTTGCTTTCCTTTATTGTCTTTGCTAGTCAATTTTTGTCCTTTAAATAAATACGATTCTTCAAAATACATCAGGCAACTGCCTGCGGATCAGTAAAACAAAGGAATGCTTGAAAACACAGGCTTTCTGCAATTTTGGATTGTCAATTGAAGGCCTTGTTCTACTCTGAAGGAAGAGAGCACAGTGGGGGTGGGACCAAAGGACTAACTTGGCCCCACTAACTAATTTCGGGGGAGTCTCAGATAAGTTAGATGGCACAAGTGTGCACCACAGCAAGCCCATAAACCCCGCTCCAATCCCTTTCCCCCCTTCCCCCAAGGTGGTGATGTTTCTGTGCTCTCCACTGCGTTGTGTCACATCTTCCAACCTGTTTGGTGTCCAAGACAAGTGTGGCTGAGCAAACCACCACTCCACACAAAACCTGTCACGGACTGACCTTGTTACCACAGATTGGCACTTCTTTATTAAAAACCCCTGAATATTGGATTGAATTGGGGGACTGCGCCAACCTTCAACCTTTGCCTTCATGTTCAGATGCATTCTGCCAAAACATATATAGTGTGAGTGTCCCTATTCCTACCTGTGCCAACTTTGCCACAAATCTAATTAATGTTAAAGCAGCACACTGTGGGTTGGCTGCTGTGTTCCCTGTGTGTCAGTAGTGTCACACTGACATCCACTAATGTGGAATATATAGAGTAGTATGAGTGTTGAGTGTTAGCTGCTGTGCCACTACTGTGGCCGCGGGTTTAGATGTGCACACCTGCAGGACATGCCCTAAGTTTGGCATCANNTTCCTGCAGGTGAGTTCCATGCACATTATGACTTGTTATGTATATTTGATCACACATACACGTTCCTGCAGATTACAGGCTTGTGCAGCTCACCTAGGTTGTGTAGCAATGCTGGCAGAGTGGATTGTGACTTGAGAAGGACTGCCAATTTTATATTGGGAGCTGTCATCTCTTATCCATCCCAATTTGATGAATGCCAATATGAGAGCCAAAGTGGTCTCACAGCATCCTGGGACAGCTGGTTCCAACTGTACAAACTGTGATGCTTTGGGGAAGACAATAATGTGGTGACTAAATAAAAAGTAAAGGTTGCTTGGTTTGAGTACTTAACTGATTATATTCCCAAAACTGGATTCAGCTGGTATCTGGGGGTACCTTTAATTTTGCACTCACAATAAACTTTGCAAAGATCATGCATCAAGGAGAACCCAAGTTGGACCTGCCAGGCACTCAAAATCCACTGGCCCCAGCTGACGCCATGATCTGTGAGAGATTTTCCCACAAACACTGTTGTCCATGTTGCCACACTCAACAGACATGAGTCAGGAGTGCACTCAGAATATATTTGGATGCAGAGAGACATGTTTATTTGGTCTCTATCATTAATGTGTTGGAAGTGATCAAATGCAAGTGATCCCCAGTCCCCACTTTGAAAACGTCTGTGCTCTGACTCACAGAGTGGCTGTAGATTGTTCCCTTCCTGCCTGTTTGTGGCCTACAATATGAATGACACAATGACATGGCAGCAATTACCCCTCACAAATACCACCAAAGCAAGCAGGTGTTCAATTGCACTGTGCACAAGTTCACCTAACAACAAGGGTATTGCTGAGTGGGTAACTCTCATGAAGGAATTCTCTCCTTGGACTAAACCATGTCCCAGGGAGTGCTCTGTCAAAGTGAATTCAAGGAAGGGCATCTTGGCACAGTCTGATTGGGCCCCTCTCATCTCTGTGACTGGGCAAACCACAAAATGGATGATTTGGGAATCCTGGAGCTCAGGGCAAAAGTGTCTTTCAATGAAGTATGTACCATTGTCTGTGCCCATGCCAGCAGGCTAGCTAAACCTTGGCGTCTTGGCTTCATTACATAAAACACCTGTCTCATCTCATTTCACCTCTTCCAAGATTCCCAATATCTGTCTGTTCACTCCCCTGTTGTCAACAACAAGTACTCTGCAGAGGGAATTGGCCACAATCATGCAAGCCAATGATGTGTCATCAGAGCAACAGCAACAGGGGATGGACAGGACTGAAGTTTGCCTGCCAACCAACCTTCCCACACAACAACTCCATGATGTATGCAACCCCCACATGTCCGCTTCCACTGACATGATGATTGAAATGGTGCAGAGGGCCATATCGTCTTGGCAGCACAATGTCCAAAGAATGTGTGACAAAACGTGGCTTGAAGTTGGTGGAATGCTCACAGTGGAAGATGGGAGGTTGAGGGAGTTGGAGGAGAGGTCTGCCAGGATGTGGTGGTGGAGAGCTTAAAATGACTTTGTGGTGTGTAGCAGGTCAAACGCCACCAAACCACAGAACTATCCCACCAGCATTGCAACAGGCTGTCACATCCTCCCCAAGTAAAATAATTGAAGCCCCTCACCTCCATGCAATTTGCTTCCGCTCCCTTGCTTCACTCAAACCAACATCCTGGTGCCTGGTGTACATCCCTGCCTCTTTGGGCTCTAAGCTGCAGACTGTCGCAACAGGACGTCCTGCCAACAACCTGAAACAAAAACAGCTCTAGCAGATTAGAAGGATAAGAAGCTGTGGAGGGGCTGGGTGGGAGTTATCTTTAGGCTCGCAGTAAGTTCTTGAATGTTTGGGACTTACTGACTTGAGGGTTGCACAGATAAATAGTGCAGCAACTGTTAAAAAGAAAGATTTCCATACCCCTCCAGAGCTTTTCTGAGGGACCCCCATGTTCACACCATGTGTCAATCTGGCCCATCTTCTTCAGGAAGGGTCAGACCAAGGACTGCCTGAGGCTGCCCCTTGCCTTGGATCCAACCATTTTATATCTGCTTGAGAATTCAATATCACAATATGTGGTATACATCATTATGGGTATAAAATGAATCTGAAATGATATCTTTTCCTGGCTTGAGAATCAAGCCAAGATGGAGTTTCAAACCAAGCTTAAAAACAACAGACCAGTGTCATTCTACAACCATAGAACTTGTGTTTGGATGGAGTACATTACGAATGTCAACATGTCCCAAACTTGCACAAATGTTCATTCCCCCAAATGTGAGCATGTTGACATTGAAACTAGAATTATTGCACTGGACTTTGCTTACACGGCGCAGATGCTTTTTATGAGACAAGCAACATTGCGTTGAGCTGGTCAAAGACTTGAAATATATTCCTGATGAGGACTGCTCACTCATCTCAGAGGAGCTGCCAGGATGTCAAAATGGATTCCCTGTTGTTCAAGGATCAAAATGAAGCCCTCAATCCTTTCACTGTTTTCAAAATATTTTCAGGAAACACATGTAGATATATTGTAAAATTTTTGATGTTGTTAACATATCAAGTCAAATCATTTTGTGTCCTCCTCAACTAATTCACGTCTGAATGTGAAATACAATATCAGCTTGCATGGGCAAGCTCAAGGGCACAGCCCCACTATCTTATAATTAGTTTGCATTGTACATGTACCAATCTGGGACGTGGCTGAACAAGGCTTTTGTGGGTGATGCAACCTGAGAGGTGCTAAGCACTGCAGTTGGAGGAGACAGGCAGAACCAAGCAACCCCCCTCTCAGCAAAAACCTACTGCTCACCTGAATTCAAATCATGAGTTCAGGATCCAACATACCAGGTTGGTTGAGTCTTTTCCATCCAACGTGCGTGGAGACCATACCTCAATCCTCCTCCCATGTGGTCCCATCAGGCTATTGAACTTGACACAGGCAGAGCTCATCCAACATCTGATGAAATCAGAAGAAGAGATCAAAGGATTCAAATTAACAAAGGAAAGTGATTGCCAGAAGAGTAAGTGTTTATCCTCTCAAACGTGGCATTCCTGGTACAAGTGAGCTGTCTTTATCAAGATCTTTTGCTCAGCTTGCGTAGCAGTGAGAGCCCTCTGTGGAGTATTGCTTGATAATTTTGTGGCCAATAAAGGTGAATTTACCAATCCTAGCATTCTCATCTGTTTTTGGTGCATAAGAGGTCCACGATCTTGAGAAGAGCCTCACTTTTGGCAAATTGCCTCAAAAGTTCATATATCCTTGTTTGTTTTCCAGAAAAGTTTTGCCAAAATGTGGTCTTTCATCATACTAACAATTATCACTCTTAGTGTTACTGGTTTGGATCTCCATAGCGTGGGAGCGGTTCAAAGTTCTCCAAGAGATTGAGAAGCAACTTGAATGGCTCAGCACCTGAGTGCAGAGAGCGCTCAAAGATATCATGGATCTCCAATCAGAGGGTGATCTTAGTGCGTGAAAATGAATGAGTTTCCATGTAGCAGATCCATCACTCTGCATTTTTTTTTTTTTTCCTTGCACTCTTTAGCCAAGTTCCTTGGCCAAGCGCTCAGCATTGTCAAGCAAATTACTGACATATTCACTGAGATGAACGAAACATTTCAAGAGCTCACGGACATTGGGAAAGCGGCAGTGCGATCAAAGACCAACAACACGATTCGGTTGGGTTTTGCGTGAGTGTCAGTTTCCCTTCATCGGCACTCCACTTCAGAGTGTCATTTAGTACATGCTCCTTCCATTTCCAGCACTGGCGGCGCCGTGGTCTCCGTCGCAGCAGTCGCAGTAGTACCTTTTGCGGCTCCGGCTGTTGTCGCGGCCGCAGGGAGTGCTCTTGCCTTGGGGGAAGGAGCTGTGATTGGAGCCGGAGTCGGGGCTGGCGCGGTCGGGGTTGCCGCTGGTGCTGATCAGATTGCCTCTTGACCGGCTCCATTGGAAGTTTGGCAACTTTTGCACGGAGTCTTCGCGGTGGTGCCCTTTCAGAGTTTTGCGAGCATTGTAGGTGGTGCAGCTCGGATTGAGCATGTGCAGAAATGAATGCAAATAAAGCTTCTTGAATCGGTCCATTCTTGTCTGCGAGATGCTTCCACGAACGGAAAGTCAGTCCCACGTTTGGCGGCAGAACGGGAGTAAGCGCGCGACCGCAGCGTGGCTTTCCGTCTGCCCATTCACAGATCGCCGGCGCTCTCGCTCCCCCCACTTCACACGCCCCGCGCGCACTCTCCGCGCACTCCTCGTCCGCCCCTGCGATCTCGCCGCGCTGTCTCCCCCCGCAGCTGCAGCCATGTCGCTCAACCTCACCTCCGTCGCTCTGCCCGTCCCCTTTGACGGTTTCGTGCGTGCTCCCTTCTCTTCCCTCTTCCCTCTCTCGCCTTCCTCCTTCTGATCCGCTCTCTCTCTCTCTCCCCTTTCCCCGTCTGCCCCTTCCTCCCCCCCGCACCCCCCTCTCTCCCCTCCCTCTCCCTCACAGGGCACGTCCCTCGCCTGGTGGGCAAACGGCGTCCTCTCTCAACCCGCACTCGACCGCATCCTCGACCTTCTCTTCTCCCCCACCCAACTCAACCTGGCCATTGCCCGCTTCAACATTGGGGGCACCACCGACCCTACAAAGAACCCAAACTTCCGCACGGGGGCAAACGTCCCCGCCGACACGGCCATTTCCCCGCAACTCGCCGTCATGCAGCGCATCGTGGCCATCCGCTCTTCCTCCGCTGCCCCGCTGCACGTCGAGGCCTTCTCCAACTCCCCCCCGCAGAACCTCACCATCTCGGGCACCTCGGCGGGCGCGGCCCAAATCCAAACCGATTGCATCACACCCGCAAACGTCCCCACATTCGCCCAATTCCTCCTCTCCAGCGTGCGCACACTCATCTCCTCAGGCGTGCCCGTCGAATCACTCTCCCCCATAAACGAACCCTCCGAAGTCGTCTGGGTAGCCGGAAACACCCAAGAAGGGTGCTACTGGTCCAAAGACAACCGCGTTTCCCTCGCCACCACCTTACGCACCCTCCTCGCCTCGTCAGGCACGGGTGTCAAACTGGCCCTAGCCGATGAAAACAACCCTTCGGCCGCGGTCGACAACGCCTACATGCTTGCCTACGCCGACCTGGTCAACATCCACACCTACACCGCGGCCCAGTTCACAAACTCATCCCTCGCATCCTCCCTCGCCGCGTCCCAGGACACGGACGCCATCCGCGCCTCTCTCCTCTCCTCCTTCCGCTCCTCCACCCCCGCCTCCACCACGCGCAAACTCATCATGTCCGAATACACCCTCGGGGGCACCATCGCCTCTTCCTCCCCTCAATCCGTATCCTCGCACGCCGTCGGTCTCATCCGCCACGTCGCGCGGGACTTGGCCACCTTGCAACCGGCAGCGTGGGTGTACTGGCAGGCCGTGGAGGACTCTACCTCGGGCACCAACTACGGGCTTGTGCAGGCCCCATTCACGAATGCGGGGGAGGCGGGGGATGTGATCCTGGGCGCCCAGTACTACGCAATGTGGATGCTGACCCGCGTGCTCCCACCGGGAACGACCAAATTCGACCAGGTCTACGACACGGCCCGCGTCGCTTTATCCAACCCCGCCGCTGGTACTATCCTGTTCGCAAACAGCGGCGGCGGGGATCCCTCCTCTGCCACGGGGGGCGGGGCACAGGCCACGTTCTGGTTCCCGCAGCAGACGGGCCAATTCAACGTCACCCGGCTGCAGACCACGAACGGCGTCGCTACCCTGACCGCCGTGGGGTTCCAGACGGGAACTCTTGGGGCCGCTGTGGCGATCGCGGCGGGGACCGTCGAGTTGTGGGTTGGGAACCCGAGTGCGGCGGTTGGGTTTCCGTCGAATGCGTCGGCCGTCGCCTCGACCGGGGGAGGTGCAGGGACGGGGGGGGGAGGGGGGAAGGGCGGTGCGGCGGTAGTGGGTGCGGCGCCCTTGTCCATGGTGTGGACCCTACTCTTGTGCCTTTTGGTGGCGTTGATGGTGGTGAGGAGTCCGAGGCGGTAGATGGGTGGACGCGGGACGGGGAGGTGGGGGGATGGGGAGATGGGGACGGAGGGGGCGGGGGGGGAGGGGGCGGGTAAACGGGGAGATGGGTTGACGGGGAGATGGGTAGACGGGTTGAAGGGTAGACGGTAGATTGTGTTGTTTGCGTTCGCCTATTTTTTTCTTTTGGTTGCTGGCACTGTAATTCGAACCCACGTGCATTTGGTGTTTCGTTTGGTGGGGAAGGGGGGAGGCAGCTCTTGTACGACCTGTGCTGCGCGTTGAAAAACTTGGAGCAACTATTTCTGACAAAAAAATACGTGTAGGGGAAGCGGAGGTTGCATTCGGATCACGGGCGAGATGAAACGTCACGTTGGGCACGGACAGATCAAGAAATTTACAAGTTTCTCCATGCAATTCATGTATTTAGGTGACCTCGCTTCTGTATGCTCGTTGACTTTTGAATGGATTAGAAAAATAAAATGGAGAGCCGCTTCATATTGTTGTATTTTACGTCAGCTGTGTACTTTGGTCACCACTTGCATTATCCCTGACCGGCGCATGTGACCAGAAAATGACAGCAGAACCGCACGTCCCGCCATCGCTTCAAGGCACGGAACGAACCAACAAGACAAAATACTAGAGCGAAGGCGGAGCTCCGGGTTCAAACAGAGAGAGGGAGAGGAACGGAGCGCAGGTACATACCTCCACTTGTTTTCCTCATTCCAACAGTTAGTGGACGTTGACGTGACACTCGCGATATCGCTGGAGATGTGGAGGAGGACGATTCAGGGAGACATGGCCGGGGCCAAGTCGTTGGGCATGACGGGTGCAAAGAACGGCGCTCCGAAAGTGGGTAATCCGAACACTTTCGTGGCACATACGCGTAGCGCATTGATACGAAACGGCGTCTCTTTGATTAAAGGATTCGATTGAGTTGGGTGATGCCGCATTGAGCGCTCCCCGGTCGGGTGAAGGGACAGCTGAGGAGTTGGAGAAAAGCACCAAGCAGGTAAGCCGTTCGTGAACCATACGAGGTATCGGGCTTCTGCAAGGTGCTGAATGTTGCTCATATTGCGTTCAGGGCTCACATGTCCCAAAATCATATGGAAGTCCGAGCGGAACCGGCAGAATCCCACAAATTTATTGAAGAAAATCACCAGCGGCAAGCCAGACGTCAAGGACAATGCGTTGGAAGGTCACCCAGAGCGCCCTGGCCATGATCGCCCGAATGCGGTTCTCCCAGTGCTCCATTCCGGCATGGACCAACTAGGCGTCCATACTCGAGGGTGTGAGAGTCGGGGTGGGCGAGGCTTCAGTCAGTCACAAGAGAACGTTGCAGCAAGCCTTTGGAAAGGATCGACCTGTTGATGTTTCGCGGACCAAAAGAGCTGCTGGGCGCTCACCCAATACGCAATTGAATAATCGTCAAGTGAGGCAGCCCCACAGAAGACTTTCAAAAGACATTGAATCTATCATGGAGGAGAAGAAGGAGTGCGCCAAAATACAAGGCAAATAACGGGGAGATCCCCTCGACCGTCATATTTTATAACCTTCAATCTCTTGTTTGGCCGTGCAGATGAAGATGAAGAAGCGAAAAAAATTTTCGCCTTCGCACGAAAGAAACTATCCTTGGCTTTCGGATCGGTACAAAATAGAGCGTATACTTGGATATGGCCGAAACGGAGTGGTCATGCAAGCTGTTCGCAGAAGCGATAACATGGTTGTGGCGATCAAGGCGTCATATCATTCATTCAAAACCAGGGAAGAAGAGATTTTAAAGCGTATTTCACATCCGGCAATCACACCGCTCCTCGAATCCTGGGACGAGGTTGAGACTCAGCACAATTTCTGGTGTTGGGCCACGCTGGCACACCATGGTATCCGTACGTCGGCGGTGGACAGTTTCAGGTTCCGAATGTTGGTGGCCATGGTGCATACTGGATTGAGTTTGGCGGTTGCAACTCCAACACTCTCTGCGAATGTGAGTCTTTTTTTTTTTTTGTCTTTCTCTTTTGGAGAAACGCTCACAAGTGGTCATTTTATGGTTTTCGGTGCTATAGTCCTTGCTTTTCATCGAGAGAGTCTTGCAGTTGAAGAAATCATCAAGATTTTTAACCTCTCGCCCTGGCGGTTGCGTACCTACATTCGCTCAATATTGTTCACTACGACCTGAAGGCTGACAACGGTAAGAGGTTCATAAGAGGCCTTCAACGTTTTCTGATGAGTTGATCTCACAGTCATGGTATCCGCGGAGCTTGATACAACACTCGCCGACTTTGGGCACGCCGGTGTTGTGAATCGAAGGAACAAGATGTCGCAATACGCAACTTTGTCCTTAAGTCCACCAGAAATGCCCTACCCTTTTCTTGGTCGCAAAAGGGGTAGACGTCTCTCCGGTTTCCAGTCTGACGTGTGGGCCTTGGGTTTGTTACTCTACCAACTTCTATATGGATGTCTCCCATTCAACCACCACGATAAAATGAGGGCGGTGTGCAAATATCCCGAATTTTTCTCTTATTAACCAGGGCGGTGGAATGTTCAGGAAACGCCTCAATCCCGGGGTGAGTTATTTCTCCTGCATTGCTCGAACAAATTTCGTTGCGAATTAACGGTACTTGTTGCAGCTTGCCTCATTGACCTCGCACAACGAATGCTCACTGTGGATATGTCCCGCCGTATCACGATGGAAAACGTTATTGCGCATTATGCTCTGAAAGACACACCGACGGATGGATAATAGATTATGTCACATGGTTCGCGATGTCTATCACCCTTTCCACGATGCCCAAAATAGTCTAAATCTACACTAAGAATGAATATCTGCTTTTTTACATAACTTTTTTGCGAAAAAATGAAATGACGGGTGAAATATTCTCCAGCCCCGGGGATTTGCACTCAACCAAAACCGACCCCATCTGCACGTATCGTTCCCCGCCTCTTTTCTTCGCGCAAGAGCGGTATTCGTCACTCCCAGAGCACCACTTACACCGTGAGGGCTGGTTTCCCTCTCCACAGCCGTCAACTAGAATTCGCGTGTCGTGAGAAAATCATCGATCCAGCAGACACCGACGCCATGGCACTTGCAGAGCAGGAGGTACCTCTCGATGGCCTGCAGGAGGAAGAGGAGGACGAGGTGAGCTTTTCAGCGGGCGCTATGACGTTGGAATGAGGGTTGGTGGGTGTGAGAGTTGCGTGGATACCAAGGAAGCCCGGAGAGGGATTGAAAGGAGCGACAGAGAATGAATTGGACTGCGGCGAGTGGATATTTCTGAGAGAAGTAAGGTTAAGGCAGGACAGAGTTTGTTGGGACTGATGGCTGCCTCGTTCTCACAAAACGTTGACTGTGCGGTTACCATCACCACCTTCACCCACAAACTGCCCTACTTTCCTCGCATAACATTATCTCCCAAACCACTACTCAGCTTTTCTTTACCGACGTTGACGAGCTCCAGAAGCAGGGAGTTGGAGCGGCAGACAGTGAGTACAGTGGGAAGTCAATTTCGGGATGATTCACAAGAGGATGTCATTCTCCTCAACCCATACACTGTGCGCTCACTTCCTGCTGCAACTTTTTATATTTCCTCAGTCACAAAGCTCAAGGCTGCAGGCATCGCAACTATCAGAGGGGTGCAGATGGTCACCTCCAAAACCCTCCTCAAAATCAAGGGCCTCTCCGAGGCAAAAGTGGACAAGATCAGAGAGGCTGCCAACAAGGTCATGAGCGCTGGATGGTGGGTACACTTCTCTCCCCTTCACACTCATCCTCCCAAGTGTGACATTGCCCCATCTAGGGTCACCGCATCCGAGGTTGGCATCCGCAGGCAAAATGTCCTCCAAATTTCTACAGGCTCTAAAGAGCTCGACAAGTTGATCGGTGGGGGTGTGGAAAGTTTGTGTTCCGTCCTGCCACATCGCCGCCTGTCCATTTCTCACCTGGGACATCGATCTATCACGGTTCGCCAAGCAGCCATGTCCATCACGGAAGTATTCGGCGAGTTCCGCACGGTGAGTAGAGAATCAGACTTTGGGATCGCTCGAGCTGCCTGGCTCACGAATCCCCACCTCCTTTCGTCCTTGATATCAACACCCCCATGACCCTAACTCCTTCCACGCCTTTTGCACTTATAACAGGGCAAGACTCAACTCTCCCACACTCTGTGTGTCACCTGTCAACTCCCTCGATGTGAGTTTCGTTCACTGGCCTGTTTTCTCTCCTTCCTTGCTCACAATGCTCGATTACTTCGGTTAGCCATGGGCGGCGCCGAAGGAAAAGTTGCCTTCATCGACACGGAAAACACGTTCAGGCCAGACCGTGAGTTGATCTGAGTTGACTTCCAATGCCAACACCCCCTTTAATTCAAACACCTAAAATCCAATCCCTTCTCTCTCGGTGCATACACTTCAAAATCACCACGCAATTTCTCTGTCGGCCGTCTCCAGGTATAGAAAAGATCGCCGCTCGTTTCGGAGTGGACGGTGAGGCGTGCAAAGAAAACGTGAGAAAATCGAAGTTCTACCGAAATTGCCACTCGAATTGTATTCTTATCGTTGCTTTGATCTACTTCACCCACCACATCGTACCCGGACACCAGATCCTCGTTGCCCGCGCATTCAACTCGGAGCATCAAAACGACCTCATCTTTGAACTTGGCGCCCGCTTTGCCGAAGAACGTGGAGCTTTCCGCTTACTTGTGGGTTTCCCTCGGTTTTCTCCGGTCCTTTGCCTCTTATGTAGTGCGTTGGTCGCACCTCAGATCATCGACTCCATCATCGCCCTGTTCCGAACTGATTACTCGGGGAGAGGAGAGCTGGCGGAGAGGCAGCAAAAACTGGGACAGCAGCTTGCGAGACTACAGAGACTGGCGGAAGAGTTTAACGTGGCTGGTGCGCAAGGTTGTTGAGCGGTTACAGTTTCGGATTTTCACACGCTTGCTATTTTCACCCCAATCAGTGTTCATCACGAACCAGGTCTGCTCCGACCCAGGAGGTGGTATGACCTTTGTTGCAGACCCCAAGAAGCCTGTTGGAGGTTTGTTGCCCCCTCAAAACACAGAGGATCGGTCACATTACCAAGTCACTTACTCTTATTCCCCCCCTCCTTCCATTGCACCCACTAGGAAACATTCTCGCCCACGCATCCACCACGCGTCTCTCTCTCCGCAAGGGTCGTGGTGAGCAGCGTGTGGCCAAGGTCTACGACAGCCCTGACATGCCTGAGGCGGAGGCAGTGTATGCGCTTGGAGAGGGCGGGATTGTGGATGCAAAGGATTGAGTAGCGTGTGCTTTAAAGGAGAACGGGTCCAAACTAAAGAGAGAAGCAAAAAGAGAATCACATTTGAGCTGGTGTAAAAAGTAGAACAAATACGAATTGAGGGTTTTTTCCTTTCATAGAGCAAAAGACATTGTTCAGTGTAGGACCAATAGCAATCAAAGTCTTTTATCGAGCAAACCATATCAAAACACGTGACTATCTCAAACATTTACGTCCTCCCTCTGACCCTGGTCTCCGACTTCTGTCACCACCTCCCATGCACGTGCTTCCGAATGTAGCTATCGTATACCTCTTGCACGTCTTGCATCTGCTTGTCGGTTAGTGGGGAAAGCTGGGCGGCTGACACGTTGTCGAGGACCTAAAGATTGGAGGTTGGTGGAAACAAAAGGAAGGCTTAAAACGTGATACTCGGCACTCATTTCTTTTTCCTTACCTGCCCCTTGGTCCGACATCCCGGAATAACCACACTGACACCTTGAAACATCAGAATCCACCTCAACGCGAACGCGCTCAAGGGCACACCACCCGCGATCTGCTCCAATTTCCCAACAGCGGGAAGCGCGGTGTCCTCGAGCACGTGCCCAAGCCCAGACCAGGTCTCCCCCGCGTCAAACACCTGCCCCGTCTTGTTGAACGTGCGGTGGTCCGAGTCTGCTAGGGACGAGATGTAGCTGGGTGTGATCTTGCCCGTGAGAAGCCCCGACGCAAGTGGGACGCGAGGAATGATGGCGACGGATTTGGACTGGGCGAGGGGAAGAACCTGGAGAGCGAATTGGTGTTGTGGAGATAGTGAGTGTGATCGGTGGGTCGTGCAAAGCTACATGACATAACCAACGCACCTGCGCTGCCACCTTGAGTCTGAACGCGTTGAAAATTATTTGTATCGACGCTAAGTCGGGAACGTTCTGGTGGGTGGTGAGGGTGGTGTTACAATGTTTGGTAGATGGAAGCCGACCGCGAAGAACAGTATAAGTGGATTAAAAGAGCGAAGAGCGGGGTTGGAAGGAGAAATACCGATCAGCTCCAGCTGGGTTTACGGCTTTATATGAAACCCGATTCCTTGCTACGGTGGTAACCCCCTTCCCAGGCAACCACAGGCTTCACCACATGCTCTCTCTATCTGTCATCAGCCTTGCGCCCGAGACTGGGCTTACCAGACCACCACCGCTTACTTCTTTTCCCTGTGTAAGCTCCAACCCTCGAAGCTCACAACCCACTTCCATCGACGCGCACCACTTCTTCATCTGCGAACCCACCTCCAAGCACCACACGGCCTCTTCGCACGTCTCCACGCTGACCCCGAAATACTGCAGCAACCGATTCTCGTCCCGGAGTTTCCGCAGCGCGTCGAACACGGACCCATCCTGAAGGACGGAGAAGGGAGGGCAGTGCAGCTGGAGAAGGTCGAGAGTGGTGACGCCTAGGCGGCGGCAGCTGGGGGGTTGAGTGAGTGGGATGGGTGCGCGACAAATATCGTGTCCAGAAAGAAGCACCCGTTTTGACTTCTAACTCGGTACCGCGATATATGCTCCAACAAGAGCTCCACTTTCCACCTCAGTCAAACATCAATTGTCAAATTTGATTCTTGAGGAGCCCCTCAAAGTGCTATCTGCCGGCTGCGGTGGCAGATTCTTTGACCCTCGTCGCTTCCACATCTTCTGACGCCAATTTCTTCTTACCTTCCCTGAGCTGACGCCTTGAGTGCCTCGTAAGTATAGTTCTGCGGACCGTGAGGTTGGGACGAGATCGGGCTTTCGACATCCCCGTGGCACCTTCCAGCCTTGGTGAGGACGTAAATCTTTGGTGCGTCGGGGGGCCGCTCGGCAAGCACTTTCCCGATGATGCGTTCAGAGGTGCCATCGCCGTATACGTTTGCGGTGTCGAAAAGGTTTCCACCCGCGTCGAGGTAAGCCTTTGCGGCCTCGATGGACTCGGACTCGGTGGAGTTCTGCCAGGATCCACCGGGACCTTGGAAAAGCAGGGGCGATGTTGGACGGCCGAATGAAAATGTTGGAGAATTGAATCGAGCAGCTTCTCGGTCACTTACCAGCGAGCTGCCAGGCACCGAATCCGATTTCTGAGACCTGCCAGCCAGTCTTACCGAACGGGCGAAGCGGAATGGAGGTCACGGTCATCGTCGCGTGGGGGTGATTGAGCGTCGATCACAGAATGGGCTGATCGAGAGCTCGGGTTTCCTTCCGAAGTCATGCTTTTTTCTGGCCGAGGATGTCCACACCGCAGCGGAGTGATGATCACGTTGCGCGGGGGCTTCGAAAGAAGCACCTCGTGGGTAATACATTTGAGAAGAGTGGATTCGAGTTGCGAGTTCGAGAGCTGTCGTTATCTGCGTGTAGAATTTCCCCCCCCTCCAGGGCCCGCGGAAGACTATATTTTGCATTATCTTTTTTTAGCTGACGGAAAAAGATTTATTGGAGCGTTTTATTGCGTTTCAGTCGTGCGACGCATCCTTCACATTGTTGTCATGCAGCATCCATTTCCACCGATTCTCACATAACTTTTACACTTGTTAACTCTGGTTCTCTTTGAAATACAAATTGACATACTACTCGATAATTGAGCTTTTATCACTGCTAAAAACACATAACTGAAAAACATTTACAAGCAGACAAGCGAGGTCACGTTACAAATGACCAAACAAAAGAGACTCTTCCCAACAGCAAGACCGCGATACAACACCACTTCCATCCCGCATCCCTCAACGCACTCAAACGTCCTCCCCCTCGTTAGTCCACTCGATTCCACTCATCCCCGCCTCCACGGGCACCTCATCCACATTGAATCCCGTCCTGAAGCCCACCGACTCGACTTTGAGCCTCATCAAGGGGGCGAACTGCGCCGCGACGCTCAACGACGGGCCCTGCAGCGACCCGGCCAAGATTGAACGCAGTTCGTGCCCGCACACCTCCCACACGTAGCTGCTGCGGCTGTGCTTGTAGATGAGTGCGGCTTTGAGCTTGAGCAGCCGGTCGCGCCCGTTGGTGCCCCGCAGGGCAAGCGAGTGCAGTTCTTGGTCGGCAGGGCTGGTTTCGAACAGTTGTCGGAACCGCGCCATCACGGCGTCCCGCCCAGTCAGGCCCTTCAAAACGGTGAGCTCGTTTTCCACGTCGGGGTTTTCGGGGGCGGCTGCTTGAGCGGAGGATGTGGGTATGGGACCTAGTTTGGCGTTGAGCTCTTCTTTCCAGTAACCGGCCCAGAGAGGAAGCTCGGTGGCAAATATTGAGTCCCGCACCAAACGCATGTCATGAGCCCAGTGCTTGTCCGATCCGAACAGGGCGTCGTCACGGTCAAAGTATTCAATAATTTCGGGACTGAAGACCAACCATCCAGGATGTCAGCACGAGCACAACAAAATGCCCGTGAGAAACACGACTCACCACTGGGTAGCCTTGCTCAGTCCAGCCACGCGCTCTTGCAAAAGTTGATCGGATCCGGCAGCCAACTCATGCAAGAAGCGAGCGTACTTGGGCTGCGTGGCGGCGACCTGTTTCGCCTTGCTGGATCCCGTCTTCCACCAAACAGGAGGCTGGCCCTTGTGATGCTTCAGAAAAAAGTCCTTGTGCATCTTTTCGACCTCGGAGTTCAGGAACTCGCCATTCTTCCGAGCGTCTAAAAGTCTGGATTGTGTCGACATGCGTAATATTCATCAGCAAGGTTGGATTCTCCAATCCACTTGCGCGGCGCAAAACCGACTCACCGAGCCGCAATATGGGCAAATCGTAATGCTGACGGACTGTCCATCCCCCATTTATCCACCGCAGCAGCCCACAGCATCGTGTACCATCCGACCTTGGCATTGGTGGCAGTAGACCACTCCAGGACGCCCCGTGCCAAGAGTGGCCGGCCGTACTGCTCTCCTGTATGGTCCTTTACCAGATCCTTGACGACCTCTTTTGATTGGGAGAATGATTCTTCCACATCATCGGGCGTCTTCGGGACGTCCCGCTGGCACTTGAACGAGTCGACAATTTCCTTGAGCCAGATAACAACGGCTCGGTCCCCGTCGTAGTCACCCCCGGCAATGCGCGAGGCCTCGCGAACGTCTCCTTCAACCTGGCGAGCAAGTGTTTATCACCAAACTCTACCATGTCGTTCATGGTCACACGTGACACTCACAGACATCATGCACACGTCATCGTATCCTGCAAGTTGGGGATAGTCGCGGATGTCGGCCACCCTGAGCTTTTGTCCGTCTGTGGGAAGCACGGCCGGGTTTCTCAGGATGACGACTTCCCGGCCTGCAAGAGCATTGGTGAACCCTGGAACTTGAACCAAAATTTCACCCTCTTTGAGAGTTCCTTTTGGGGCAGGAACAATGGTGTACATTCCGGCCTCCTGGATGGGAATGTGGGCGCTGGTCCACATTGGGGAGAGTTTCCACTGGATGTGATCGACGAGTTTGCTCCGAATGTAAGGTTCTTTGGCGTCAAAGCCAGCGCAAAGGTTGTGCGCAAGGCGACTAAAACCAGACAGGCCTGCTGACACAGGCTGGGTCATGAGCGCCTGGATCGCGTTTGGGATCATGTTGGGTTGGAGGAATGTGTCGATGAGAGTTTCTGTGGCTTTGGCCTGCAACCAAATAATGTCATGTGGCAATAAGGCGGATACGCGATTGTCGAATTTCAACACACCACAAGATTGCGAAACGGCTCTTCAGGCACACCACCGCACTCCAACACGTTCACCAGCTGCTGATTTAAATTAGCGAGGCTGACGTGTGTGAGCTTATATGGTATTGGGGGAGTAAATTTGAAAATTTCGAGCCAAACAACAATCTTGCGACAGCGTATGAGTAACTTACAGCGACAACCTCCAAAGTTCCCGGCTGGCTCAATTCTTCTGGCGGAGAGACATACTTGTGCATCGACTTTCTAAATGCGATGTCGGGCTGTTGATTGCATTCAAGGTGTCCTTTTTAGTGGTCGTCACGAATCATATCGCCCTGCACCGAACTTCAACCCTCACCGTACGCCCATTCAGCTCCTCCCTCCTCGTCCTCCCAACTTCACCCAGCTCGTCTGTCCTATCCATCACGAGGAGGCCCTTGAACCCCAAGTAGCGGATCTGCATCGCATTGGGGAGAGACCCAGTGCGCCCAAGGGCACTGCACACGTGCTCCATCACGCGACGACTGACCAGCCCCGCGCCGTCTGTCATAGCCTCCCCCGGGTTTCCCGCTGGGTGCACGTCGTCGAGGTCGTACACGATCGCGATATCAGGCGGGAGTTGTACTGCGTCCGTGGAGCTCCCCCAGAGATCTAAGCGGGCAAGGAACTTGCCCGTGAGTTGGGACAGGTTGCGAGGAAGAGGGGGCATGTGGCGCGAGAGAAGGAGCCACGGCGGGAGAAGGTCCGGGAGGTGCGCGGGGCGGGAAGAGTGTGCGGAAAGAAGATATATCCCATACTGATGGGGAGTTGGTATGTGGATTAATAGCGACCAGCTCGTGTTCACAAGGTCAAAGGACTCACATCTGTCGCGGCTGCACGCATAGATACCGCTTCTCTGTCCCCCTGATAAATCAAAGCATGTGAGATCTTTTACGCCTTTCACACCACACGCGCAACTCTTTCACGTACCTGCACCACCTTGAAATGCAAGAACTCAAATACGCCACCTGCCAACTCGACCGTCCGGAGGCTTTTCTTGATGGACCTTCTTTTCTGGTCTGGCTTCTCTCCTGCCGACTTTCCCTGGACTTGTCCCTTGCCTTCCGGCTGCGGGTCAGACGCCACCATCCCAGCATCCACATACACCTGCAGCACGCACGACGATCCGACACAACGCAGGAGGCGGTTTCCCTTTGCCAAGATAAGTGGGGGAATCACCTCGACAGCCAGCGTGGTCACCGTGTCGTTGTTGGAGTCCCCGCTGCTGATGTTGGTACTGGGGGAGACGGGGTACACCCGCATCCCGTAGACCAAAGTGCCTTTCAAGAACGCCGTCGATGGTTCAACCGGCGGTGGTGAGAGCGCGGCGATGGTGTCGTAACCCGGGTTCAGAGACGGGATTTTGCCGCCTCTGCATCTGAGCAGGGTCCACGCGGGGCGGAACCCGTCCCATGTAATTGGCACAGTGGAGGCGGTCTTTGCACTCTCAACCGCTGCAGCGCCCGCGAACGCATGAAGCACTCTCCCGACAGCATCAAATGGGCCCTGCGGGTCGTTCAGAGCCGCAACGAGGATTGCGTCCATCGCAGCCGGGTGCTCGTATGCGAATGCTCGATAGCGCGTGGCGTCAGTGGTTGTGGTTATGGTGAGTGGGTAAAGCAGGGCCAGGTGGAGGGTGTACACGACTGCGGAGTGGGCGAGTAAATCGGTTGTGGGTTCGAATTGAAAACGAAGCGATGTGTCATAAATGCGAATGACAATATCAAAGTCGAGTCAGTCAGGTGAACGCACAACCTGTTCCCAAACACCACTTATTCCCCAATCCACCATGCCCCCCTCCCTGCCGATTGACTCACCGTCCCAATCCAGCTGCGTCTCACACATCTCGGCCAAGTGCTGCATTGTGGCGGACGCGCGGTGGCCCAACGAGGGACCACGTACGTCTGCGGTGGGGAGCAGGACTTGGTAGGATGGTTTGGGTGTAGGAGTAATGGAGGTTGGTGGTGGTAGTGCAGCACGCTTTGGTGCGGGGAGAGCAGCCTCAAAACCCCCATCATCGTCGTCCGGGCGCTTTCGCTTGAGTGAGTTTGAAGAGGGCGGGAGAGGGAGAGTGGTTGTGGGGTTTATCATCCGGTGTGAACTAGAGTCCTCCGGGAGGTTGGGTGCACCTGGCAGCATCGCATTCGGCTGCCCCTGCGCCTGCGCCTGCAGGGTGCCACGGAGGCCGACCTGGAACTGGGAGTTTGTGTTGATGGGGACCATTGCCGGGCGACTGCGCTTCTCTGCACATCGGAGGTCGTATGCGGCCACCTTATCGCGGTCTACTTTGAGGAGTTCGTGGCGGGGTTCCCAGGTCTGGGTTTTTTTTGAGGTGAGAGAAATCCGGTGTAAGAACAAGAGCAGAAGCCGGAGTGGGAGTAGCAGCACAAGTGGGAACAGGAGCAGGAGCAGGACAGCAAGTGTCAGCGACGCTGAAATGGAAACTGAGCCTGTCGAAATCTCCCCTCCTCCACCACCAAGTGCACCAACACGATATATTCCCCCTCCCCCCACCACCTTCTCCCCTTTCAAGTAAGAAAAACTCACGTCTTTCCATTCACTCTTTCCTGCCGGATCGACCCATGAGACCTTGTACCACCAGCCTTTTTGGCCCTTTACGTTTTCGCGAGCCTTGAATGCGCCGATACGGCGATTTGACCATCTGCGATGGAAGTCTTTGAGCACGCCGTAGTCTGTAAAAACCGATTTGGGCTCCCATGTCTGTGAATCATTTGCATGTGAGGCCGGAGGTCGGATGTTAAGGTGATGGGAAGAGCGCTCACGTCGTCCCAGATGCGGCCATCCGAGGGATCCCACTCAACACGGTAAAACCGATCAGCGTCGCCCGGGTCCTTGTAGCCGTAAGCGTTGATGCGGCGAACAGACCTGCGTGCAGGTGAAGGCAGGCAGGAGTGAGGGCAGGCAATGCATCCGTGGCAGAAACTGGATGCCTACCATTCGCGATCGCCGATCGAGTCTGAGCTCGAGTCCGGTTCGGCCATTCCGCATGCAATCTGGCAGAGGTGTGGGCCCCATTCTGCAGCCTCACACTGGCCTCCTGCGGACTCACAAAATGTAAGTCTCAATTCTTCTTCTTCCTCCTCTTCCTCCTTCGCCCTTTGGCGGTCATGGTCCAAACGAGAGTGAAGGTCGTGAAAATAAATTAACTGGGAGGATTGTAGCTGTTTTCATTACTCATTTGCATAACAATACATGCTTTTTACTGAATGTACAGCCAGATTCTGCGAAACTGGACTGCGGATACGCAGGATGCCACTTGCAAACTTCATTTCTCATTATCTTCCAGGTTGTTGGGTTGGAAGACATCGACCTCTGGATGTCGCCCACAGTCCTCCCAAACAGAACATAGGAAAATGGTGCCCCGCTGTGAAAAGAACAGTGGTACCAGAACAGGTGGAGACGCTATACATTGCTTCTGTTTCTTTATTGATTCTGTCTCAAGGTAAAACTGCACATGTACAACTGAGAGGCCCACTATTACATTTTCATTTTGCGCTTTCATTGGCGTGCTTCGTGCTTCTTCAGCGAGGCGCTGCTCACAACAGTTGCGCCAGCAGCAGGCCTCTGATTAATCAATTTGTTCGCTTTGATGGAAGGTGAAAACGACGCTCATAGGTTCAGTCCGCGAGCAGCAAGTGAGGACTACTCACTTTTGATCACGTGAGCAGCGGTGAACTTGTCTTGTATGTATACCGCCCACTTCCGTCACAATAGACCTTCGTCTTTTCAACCAGGGCTCAACAAGCAAACGCACTTTTCGCATCGCTATGAGAGCAACAGTGGTCTGGCGATACGAAAGAAAGGCGTGCACTTGATGTGGATCGGCGACACTGCAACGACACGTGCTGCCATTATTGTGGAATCAATGCCGCAACGATCACCCCCAGACAAGTTAGATAGCGCACCTTGCGGGGTTGAGATGAGCTGCTTTTTATGGTTTGCCGCTTGAGTCGCCCATTGAATGAATAATTAGGCTGCAAAATGATGGACAGGGACAAGTCCTGACCAATTTCGCTTCACCCCTTCCCGTCCCATTTCCTCTTTCCCACACTGGGGATTACTATGACCAAACTTTGATATGCGATGTCTACCGTGCTCGCTATTCCATTGCTGCAGAAGTGACGGTATTGCGTCAAGGGAAGGAGAAGAGGACATCCCTGTCCTTGGCGCCTTGGCGGTGCCTTACCTGTTATGAATTGCCTTTATCTCAGGGAATCCGCCTTCATCTCCCGCCCGCTCTCTCGTCTTCCAAGCAAAGTTCATTCCATATGCGCGCTTGCTGCGTCCCTCACTCTCCTATGCGCTCTCTCCACACGCGTGGCGCCAGCAGACACAAACCTTTCTTCACTTGTCTCCAAATTTGCAGCAAACCCATCTGTCGGCCCAACGGCAATGGCCTACTGCTCCTCCATTCTCTCCATCAAAATGCCTGGAATTGCATTCACTGGCACGTCCACCCACTACGCTCACACGGCCACATCCACAGTCTTTGTGGCCGCACATCCAATGACCACACTCATCACAGTCAGGCAAGTTCTCTCCATTCTGCCAGAGCGTCCGCTGGTTTCTTGTTTATTTACCAAAAATTCAATCTTCTCCCATCAGCAAAGTTCCTGCTCCAACTGCGTCACCACCGCCATCCCAGTTGAATATACATCTGTTTCAAAGCCCCCCTGGCTTCCCTGCAAACAACTCTGTGCCTGTGTCCTGCGCCTGTTTGTGTCTTAATCTGACAACACCACTGCCAGCTCTCACAAGCTGCAGACAGACACAATAACCCTTTTGGTGCTTGCCATGCTATATCTTACTTCCACTACCACAGCAACCACTTCCACAACTACGGCAACCACTACAACTGCCATGGCAACCACAACCGCAATAACAACTACCACCATGATGCTGTGCCCTTCCAGACAATTAAACTGCAAAAACACATGCAAGAGCCTCAAATCAGACAACTTCAACTGCAGGTCATGTGGCTACATGGTACTTTCAACTATCACCTGCATTCTTTTTCCCTCAGGCTCAGCCGGTCCCAACATCCCTATTGCCCACTTGCCACCACAGTGACCCTCCAGCTCCACCTGCCAGGGCAGATTCTGCACCTACACCACACTATGCAACACAACACCTGCTCTACCTGGAACAAGTGGTTGCTTTGTCCAGATTGACTACTTTGAAAGATGCACATACATGGGCAACCTGACTGTCAAGGTGGACAATGTCATGCCCAGTACCACATTTTGACAGGACACATATGTGGCTTGTGTGCCAGACTCAAACCCTCAGCTTAAGGATTGCAAGACAGGCTCATTAACCTATTGAACAACAGTGGCAGAGTGTTGGAGTCCTATTAATCCCTAACAGCAAAGCATTCAACTGCTTTGGGGCTGGGCAGAACTAGTGGTAAAATGTCAAACAATGTCCATATACCAAAATCCTAAAGGATCCAGAGAAAGAGAGACTGATAGAATTCCTAGCAGTACCCTTGTGCCACCTGATATCTCATGAAGGACTTTGGCCTCTTTCTTTTGTCTCATATACTGCACTTGCTTCTGCCTCTAACACATATCTTGAGCTCCCTCCCACCCACCCACTTCATGAGTATGGCACCATGAGCCTTGAGCATAAGTGGTAGGCAACTTACACTTTGATACAGTTGGGCCTCAAGCCAGAATTGTGTTGCTGGGCACATTCCCTCACTTTTCACATGACCCATCTGTGCAGGTTGTTGGGCCCTCACCTGTACACAAGAAGCTTCATGGGATTCATCATGAGCTGACAGTGCAGGAGTAAAAGATGCAGTGCCTGATCCTGTCTCCACTTGTGTCTTGCTCTTGTTTATGTGCGTTGGTGCTTGTGCAATTGGGTGACGTGGCCTAATGCTACACCATAACAAACATGGCACCTGCAACTGTGTTGACCACCAGCATGGGCATCTGGCTGATCCCCCCACTGATGAGCATATTGGCACTCCATTCTTCCTGGGGTGCAGGTCAATGACACTTCAGTCTTAGACAACAGCAATTTTGGACTCTAGCCAGAGCATTGCTTGGTGCTGGACTGTTGTCATGTTTTTTAGACCCCCCATGCAACTGAAGCCCCCCACCCTGTGAATCAGTACCCCCACATACTAAATTGGGCTTATGCCTTACTGTGTTGTGACCTTTGTTTGCTAAGAGTTTGTATTTGTTTTCAGAAGGCTAACAAATCTATTGCAAAGCAGTGGAGGAGATCCAGTCATTTTGAGCACATGCCTTGCCATTCCATCCATCTACACAGTTCCATGGATTTCTTAACTGCACCTTGATTCTGTGGATGGTAATCCCTATCATGAACATTACAAACTCCCAAGCAGGCACAGGTGGCAGCAACAATGCCTTTTTAAATTTAGCTATATTGACACTCAAAATCCATCATCATATATGTAGTAATTTCATATGTTGGTTGTGCAAAAAAAACAGTTGCTTCCAATTTGGTGGGAGTCAATTTTTTGCATGACCAACATTGTCAATAAAAAGAAAAATTTTTTTTTTGCAAAAAGTTGGCTCTCACCAAATCGGTAGAGACAGATTTTTTGCACAACCAACATGTAAAATTTTTACAATGTTGGTCATGCAAAAAATTGACTCCCACCAAATTGGTAGCGACTGTTTTTTTTGCACAACCAACATATGAAATTACAACATATATGATGATGTTGATGTTGGATTTTGAGTGACAATATAGCTAAATTTAAAAAGGCATTGTTGCTGCCACCTGTGCCTGCTTTGGAGTTTGTAATGTTCATGATATGGATTACCATCCACAGAATCAAGGTGCAGTTAAGAAATCCATGGAACTGTGTAGATGGATGGAATGGCAAGGCATGTGCTCAAAATGACTGGATCTCCTCCACTGCTTTGCAATAGATTTGTTAGCCTTCTGAAAACAAATACAAACTCTTAGCAAACAAAGGTCACAACACAGTAAGGCATAAGCCCAATTTAGTATGTGGGGGTACTGATTCACAGGGTGGGGGGCTTCAGTTGCAAGGGGGGTATGAAAAACGTGACACTGTCTTTGGGGGGTGACATGGGTTTCAGAAGTTTGAGTGAACAAACACTTGCATAGTTTCTTTACCCTTTATTGGATCATCTGTTGAGCCCAAAACTACAGGGGTTCTTGCTACAACAACAGATGGGGAATGAATCCCCCTTTACATGCCTTAAATCTATGTGCAAGTGCTGTGGGCCCGACATTGAACTTTAAAACTGGCTGCAAGCCTTGCCTATAGATGTAGAGGAAAAGAGTGCTTGTCCCTTTTGTGCTTTGCTTATCAGAAGTTCAGAGATTGATGGTGTCTGTCAGACAAAGTGCCTGGGTGACATAGAAAGGGCCACTGTACACTACAATCCTCTAAATGTTGAAAACAAGGCAAAAACAAAGCTATTTGCAACTGAGGGAAAGCAACTGGAGGCGAGTATGGACTGTCCCATGGCTCACTTACCCCCCCTGTACAGAGATACCCCCATGTTTGAGAGAAGTACCCCCACCCCTTCTGGACCAATATTCTTTGTGCAGTACCACAGGTTTTTTTTTCCATTGAAAAGAAAAAGTAGATTACACTTTGCGTAAATTTTATTTCCTAGTTCTCAACTTTCTACCACTTCCCTCATCATCTGTGCCCTTCTTACGCTTGTTCCTAGCACCCAAAGACTTTGATCTTGGCACATTTGCAGCTGTTGCAGGCCTACCAGGACCCCTCCTGGGGTGGTGTGCTTGGTGTCCTTGAAAGTCCAAAAGTTTGTTAAAGACTTTGGTGAAACATTCAATGGTAACCCACTAGATTTCTCATCTTCATCAGAAGACTCAGAGTCTGCATGCTGAATATTCTTCTTGGCATGAACAGTAATGGCATCTTCAAAATTTTTGAATAGAACAGGTAAGCATAAAATAAATCATTAGGAGCAAAATACTACCTTCTGCTCCACTATTATCGATATCATCTCCAGAGTCGTAAGCTCCAACTTCTTTAGCCTCTGTGAAGATGTAACGAGCAACTGTAAAATGAGATTAGAGAATGTGAAAGCAATAAAAAATAGATTCATACCATCTTTTGGAATCTTAGGAACTCCATCATGGTAATTGTCTCCAGCCTCTTCCTCTTCCCCATCCTCTTCCTCATCCTCAACCTTTTCAGAACTTAGCCTCTTCTCTGAGGAAGTCTTCTCTGG
>KQ965811.1:0-21345 GCA_001574975.1 Gonapodya prolifera JEL478
CGCTCGGCGGTACGATCGATCACAAAGCTTGGAAGTGAGACGGAGGCAGGCTGCGGCGGTGTCCAGGTGGGTGTAGGGTGTTCGTGGGTCGTGGAAGACAGGTTGAGGCCCGGGTGGTTGTGGTGGGGCGGTGTGCGAGGAAGCTTGTGAGGCCGGGTTCAGGGGTGACGAGCGAGCTGGTTTTCGCAAGAACTTGTAGTCCCGTTTTGGTGGGGCCGGGGGTGGAGGTGCCTCCGGTTCAGGCGGTGGTGGCGGTGGTGCAGTTGGAGGCGGTTGGAGTTCTCGGAAGGGAACACGGGAGTAGAAGCGCTGGAAGAGGAGGATGGCGAAGTCGGTCGTAGTGCTGGGGCTGGGGGATGAAGAAGGGTGAGCCAATTCGAAGAAACAGCGCGGGGCGACCAAAGGTTTCTCCCAAAGGACAATCATCCATTCCAGCTAGAGCTATCACGGATCCGATATCCGAGATATTGCAGACAATCCATGCCACACGGGACACTCACAGTTTCAGTGCATGACCGACCCTCCGAACAAATACTGCGGCCTTCCACCTTAACCCGTCCTCCGTCACCCCATTGGTAGCACCTCCCGGCGGATTAATGGAGTCCAGCTGCTCGTGCGTGAAGAGCCATGTGTTCCAGTTCCCTCCATATGGCAGCCGAAGAGAAGCAGGGTCGACTGGTGTCGGGTTCGTCGGCGACGGTGGCGAGGGGTAAGAAAGGGGTACTGGTGCGCTCGAATGGGGATTCTGCGGGCTGCAACGAATGTCGTTCAGGTGGCAGTTCGCAGGGTGGAATTGACCGCGCTCCTGAAGGAACTCAAAATCCTCCCACGTCTCCCGAAGGGTGAAGGGCACTTCCTCCGGTTTGCAAAGCCACTACTCGAGATCTCAATACAACAAGTCATCGAAGCCTGTCTTGCGCCAGATGGACTTTCCGTCTCTTCCGAGCCACGAGACCCTTTGATGCGGTCCGCAGCAACTGCCACACTCACCGACCATCTCCACCTCGCCTGATGGATTCTCTGTGACTCTGAGCGTAGTGATGAAGGGAGGAGCTGGGGCGATGCGACGATAGGGCAGCCATTTGAATTGGGTTGGACCTGACCTCTTTTTTGCGGCGAACATGGAGTCAGTCATCGCCAGGCAATCACTTCGCCGACAGGATATCTTGTCTTACCTGAACACTCTTTCGAGTTTGGTACCGCCGTTTTGGTGTTCCGGTGAACCTCGCCCTGAAACTTGCCCGACCGACCAATCCTTGCGAAACCGAAAGACTGGGAGTCCGATGGAGGGAAGCCCGGAGTCTCGCTATTCAGTTTCTATGTATCCTGCAGCGCCTCGGGGTCTCTCGATTGGATAGGGAAGGTCGGATGGCACAGCTGAGTGTTTCAAAAGTGTTGCCTGAACAGGTCGGACCGAAGCCATTGACGGGTACATTGTGAGAATGTACCGGCGAGAAGTCGAGTTTATTTTCAAATCATTATGAAATTTCAAATATAATATTGATTTGGTACTCTGCTTCGTTCGCCGGTTTGGTGTCGGACGGCGGGTAATCAATGGAAAGGGTGTTCGGGTAAAACAACCTTCTCAGATCACCCCCACGACGTTTCTCTCCACGCCAAGAATATCGGCTGATGGTGTGCTCACCTTCTACAATAACACTGATACTTCAGTCGGAGTACTTTTACGTTAGAAACACAAAGTCTAATATACTCGTAACATATTGACCTGTGGTGACCACACGTCTTGCGTAGCTTTTGGATCGCGAACAAAATGCAAACCGCGGATTGCGAATTTCGATTTCAAATGTCCTCTCATAGACTCAGTCATTTCTTTAACCCCCAATTTTGTGCCTTTTGGCGGACTACAATATAAATCCGAAACTCAGCAATGCCTTAACGAATTTGAAACGAAGAACACTCTTTTACTGATGTCGCAAAAAGCAAATGAAAGAATACAAGGCACTACAACTGAAAGGGACGTCTAGAGAGAACTAGATTGAAGGGGGGCAGAAAGATGGGGATGATAAGTGTACACCGTGACACCACACAAGACCAGAATTCAGAAGAATGTTTCCAGATGGGGTGAAGAAAGAAAAGGAAAAGGTTGTGGGAAGCCGGGTGACAGGGTCTCTGGCCTGTAATTGCCGTTTCCCTTTGTCAACAAACAAACAAACCAACGCCCGCAATTGATCACACTTGGTGAGCGTCCACTCCCCAGACAACGTCAGTCATTGAGGTTCGTTTGCATCGCCAAACGAATATGACCAACTCCGCACAACACATCGGCACGTTCTCGCCACCCACCCACATCCCCCAAACACATTCCACAAACGTCTTCAGTTCTTCTTCCCCAACCACCCGGCCACAACAAAACCAAGTCCCACGACCGCCGCAGCACCGAGAAACATGAGCCACGGGAACCTGAATCCCTTTGGTCCGCGTTTCGACACGGCTCCTCCGGATCCGGACGCTGGTTTCGATGAAGGTTCGGGGAGGGTCTTGGGCTCGCCCTTCGCTAAGATCACTGGAGATGCGCGGCGCGATTGGACTTCGGCTGAGAGCGCGGTTGGGGCAGTCTTGGGCGTCGACGTGGGTGTGGCCACAGGGAGCGGGACTGCAACAGGCTGCTTCTCCTCGGCTGGAGCAGTGGCATTCGGCGTTGGGAGTACTGGTTTATTCTTGACAGGAGTGCGTGAAGCTTCGGCATCGTTATCCGAAGATTTTGCCTTCGAGGGTTCCGTGCTCTTTCCAGTCTCCACCATCCCGTCCTTCTTGACGTCGATGTCTGGCAGAGGAGGAAGCGAAGAAAGGACCGGACTTCCAACTCCTCCGTTGACGACAGTGGTCGGCACGGGTTTGTGATCGGGTTCGGACGGTTTTACGGTCGCAACATCGGCAGCGGGGACGGCGAGTATCTATCGGGAACAACAAATGTATTCAGATTTCAGAAAGCCAAACAAGATGAAGAAAAGGGCGCCATTGAGATACGGAAGTGTTCTCCCATCCGCTCCGGCACACCAAACCGTCCTAAACTGGATGGAACTCGAAGCAAAATGTAGGATAGATCGTGAAGCTCGTCCGTCAGTCACGCAGGATGATTCCTCCACACGCCACTCCTCGCCCCGCCACCGGTCGCAACACAGCTCTCGTTCCCAACCTTCCACCACTCGAAACCGTGAACAGCTCCCACCCCATCACAGAATCAAGCAGCACGCTCGACTCTTCTTGCCCACCTTTTCGTCGTCGGTCTTTTTGGGAGCCGGAGCCGGGGCCGGGTGACCATTGGCTACTCCATTCGCACCCGATCCGTTTGGGACAACAGACCCGTACGAGGGGGGCAGCGAGTCGTTAGCCAGGAGCAAAGCGGTAGATGAGGAGTCATCTTCGACTTTTGGTGCGGATTCTACTTTCGCTGGTACAACCGGAGCTTCGGTGGCAACGGGGGAGGGTTCCACGACAGTGGTCACGAGGGACGGTGTTGCTGCACTCGCAGGCACCGATGGGGAAGAAGATTCTCCGACGAGCTTGGCGAGGTGATCGTGAGCGAGGAAAGTGGGGTCGAGGGCCTCGCCGGGGTGTGCTGGCGTCACGATGTAGTTGTTTTTGTTGCCGGCGCCTACGTTGGGGTTTACACGTGAGTGGGTTCGTTCAGATAGTGGAATACGAAGGAATTCACTCGAATACATACCGTCGGTGGAAATAGGCATAGAGTCGTCGGTGAGCCCTACAAAAAGTGCAAGGAGAGAGAAAGTTTTGGTTCGTTGTACGGCGGGGAAAGATGGGTACCCAGACTCACACTGCCCATCGGCAACGTACTTGAACTGTAAGAGAGTGTGGGAAAGACCGAGTCAGTACGGGGGAAGTTGAAACAGACGCAATATCTGAAGATCAGTCCACACTACCCCGCACCGCACATCGCCTCAGGCACAACATCACATCCAGCCTTAAACGACTCATCATCACTCATGTATGAAATTCCATCGCATCTGTTCGTGTCGCTCGTGCGCCACATCGTCGTCCGCCTCTTTCCGTCGCTGTGACTAACCTCAACACGAGAACCCGCCGGGAGTTCCACCCTCGCCAAGAACACGGGTGCCTTTCCCTCGACAGTTCGTTTCTCCATTGCGACTGATTGACTCCAGTTATCGAAGGTTCCCGTTACGTGAACGGACGCTGGCGACCATGTGGGGTGGAAGAGAAAGAGATGGGAGTAGGTGGGCATCGCGAGGTGTACTGATGGACGCGGTGCTGTGATGGGATGAGGTTTGACGTTCCTCGCGCGATGTACGTGATTGGGAGTACGACGGTTACGAATTCGACGCGTTTTCTGGTCACGGGCCCATTCACGAGATGCGCCACGCAGGGCCTTCCCTTCGTTTTCGCCTCGAATTCTTGTCTAATTTTATTTTCTTATTGAATTCGTACAGTACATGATGAATGAAGCTGATCCAATTCACTTACGAAGGTCGTGCGGTATCGATTTCCTCTTGAATACGGATATTCCTTCATATCTAATTACTCAACCGATATTTTTGCGTTGAAAATATAGCGTCTTTCACTGTGACTTTTCTGCAATCCGCAATCCGCAATGGGACAGGGTGGGAGGGAACCTTTTGGGGCCGAGGGACACACCCATTTTGTCCAAACCAGGAACATCCCTCGTCTGCCTTCTGATTTCCCGCCGCAAATACATCTCTCCCTCGTCTGCCTTCTATACCGCTTGACATCGCGCGGCTGCCTTCTGGTGTGACCCCCTGACAGACGCTCATTACGACGTCACGAGGCGCCCGTTCAGGGACGAACGAAGGACGAAGATCGACAACGCTTTTCGGCACTCAGCGACCTCTCGCTGGTCTTCATTGGCGATACAACGAAATTGTTCAATCCTTTGGGAATGCAGTGGAAGATGCCCTCAACCACGGGCGAGGAGTCCCATGATCTTCTCCCTCCCCAACGCGGTTTCCCCGTGAAGCGCCCCAAGACATCACCAACGCACGCCTTCAGCACAGCAATCCAAATAAAACTCCTGCCCTTCCTCTTCCTATTCTGGCAAGCTGAAACAACCTCTGCCCAAACGTTCCAAACGTCTATCGGTGGATGTCCATGCCAGTCATTTTGTTCCATTGTCGACGCATATTCAACGACGCAGCCACTTTGCCGGACGAATCAGGGATGTGGTGTGCTCATGGACCTGGGAGGCGGCATCACTTTCTGGGGTGATAACTGCGCAAATGTACGTCGCCGATATGGCATGTGATTCATCAACTAAAAGCAGTACTGCAATCTTTCATAGGTCGACGTACCAAGTCGCTCCGCAATCGGTTTCGCGGCCCCGTCATCTGTTACCCTCGCATCAGCTAGTTCTACCAATACCTCAAGTTCCCAACAACCAATTGCCCAACCTACGGCATTCTCCCTCGAGCTTCCCCCCGTTTTACCTCCCCCAAACCCTCGTTCTGGAGTTCTTTCCAACGTGCATCCCAACACCACAACCTCCGACTTCCCAATCGAGCAGCTCCTCACAGCAGCAGGTGCAGTTCTCGCCGTTGTAGCAGCACTCGCAGTTGCATTCGGAATGTGGTACCACCGCGGGTCAAAGAGCAAGCGCCCCGTCTCACTCTGGGAAGGATCTACTGTGGGACGTAGCTCTGGGGCATCCGGCGTGTTCTCGTTACGACAACAGAGCTCCCGAATGACGTCCGGTATCAGCGACCCAGACACATTTTTCCAGATCGCTGGCAGGCGACCATGGCCGGTCGACATGCTTCCGTCCCCACATCCCTCGGAAACATCGTTTCAGATTTCGCATCTGTGCCTTCCCGGGCCCCCGACGCCGACCGACTCGGTCATGCTCAAGCCCTCCCTGTCCGACGTACTCTCAGGGTCATCGGCAACACTCGTACCTCCGCCCATACCCACAGTGAGCCACCGCACTCTTTCGCCTACTCGCGGATATCTGCGCAGTGCGGGCAAACGCAACAACCGCGTTCTCGGCGAGCATACCCCTCTTCCACCACCACGCCGTTCAGTACCCTCGTCAGCAACTCACTCTCGCCACGCAAGCCAACGTAGCGGGCACAGCGCAGTCCGCAGCATGGTCCCCAGTGAATTCTCCTACTCCCCACCACTCGAACCGATCGCCTCGTCCGCCTCCGCCGCCGCCTCCTACGCCGACCGTGTCCTGGCAAGCCGGTCCCACACACTCGACGACTACAGCCATGCAATGGGCGACGGCGCACACATTCTGGACTTGGACATGTACGTTCAAATGTCCATGTCGCGGACCAGCAGCAGGAAGACAGCAGGGGGCGCGTCGATAGGAGCTGCGTCGACCGCGGGGTACAGGGCGTCCGTGGAGACGGAAGAGACCACCGGGGCTGTGGGAAGTTCAGGATGGGCGTCGTACGAGCCGTCGAGTCGCGGGATGAGTAGGTTCGGGACGCCAGGGTCTACAATATCTGTTGAGAGCGGCGCTCGATCGAGGGGGGATCAATACCAGGGGCGGTACAATCCTTACTGAAGAGTGATGGGCGTGGGCGGTAAAAGATTTGGGGACTTAAGTGACTGGATAATTGTCACTCGTCTTGTGGTAGCGGGTCTATCACTCAACAGGACCCACGGGGAATTTTGCTAGAGTTTCTTACGCATAGCGATCTAATTCACGAGTCCCTTACAGGGAAAATAATTGTGTTTATTATCTTGTAAGAGAGCGATCATATAGGACCTTCTAGTCCGGTTCATTGTACTCAGACGTACAGGTTTTACCTAATCTGACTCCCATCACATTTTGGAACACGCCAGTAGTCCAACCCAATGAGGGTTATCATGAGTACTTCATCAATGTTTATTTCACATGTCTTTCACCTGAAAACTTCATTTTTCGACATCTCCTAAAACATCCCCGAACAGACTTCGACATCATCTTCGCCCGCTCTCACGTCTTTACGGGCCTCTCTCCGGGTGTCACCGGAGTCTCGACTTCCGGTTTTTTCCTTCCTGGCGCCGTGGGAGTATCGGGCATTTCCCGAGGCGTGGATGGAGTGTGTAGATCAGGAAGTCGTTCCGGGATTTCCGGGTGAGAATGGCAGCGGCTGGAGTGGTACTTCAGGCTGGGACGCGTTTCCGACACTGGTGGTGAATGCTGAAGCAAGGGGCCGTGCCGAAGGAAGGTTAAAGCTGACGAAGGTGGAATCCAATTGTGGCACTCGCATCTGCGTATCACGCTGTGGGTCTGTCGCTCAAACATTGTATTTATTCAAACCTCGTCGGTCGCGATGGGGAAGTGCTCGGTACGGAAGGGAGCTGATCCTTAACCTGAGCACACGTCATGCTTAATTAAGAGCTTACCAAAATGCAAACCTGGAGTCGCTCACATGTCTTCCTTATATTGTTTGACCCCCTTCGGTTCGACATTCACTAACAGCGCGTCCTGGGGCCGAGACAATTGAAATGGATTTCGTATTGCAACCATTAGAAGTATATC
The DNA here is from genome assembly GCA_001574975.1 of Gonapodya prolifera JEL478. NCBI lineage: Eukaryota > Fungi > Monoblepharomycota > Monoblepharidomycetes > Monoblepharidales > Gonapodyaceae > Gonapodya > Gonapodya prolifera. The sequence goes on from KQ965811.1 coordinate 7,484, forward strand.
AAGAAGCACTGGAGAAATCTGCTGGAGTTCGTTTGGGTGACGGTGGTGGGCCGCTTACCGGAAAGGGACGTTCCGCCACCGGCTGCATCCCGCACATTTTTGCGCCATTTTCTTGGACGCATTCCAATTACAGTCTACGCTTCCTAGACTTCTCCATCCTCCCTCTCTTCGTTTACCCCTCGACTCCGCCCCGCAAATGATTCTCCCATCTCTTGCCGACTCTGCTCTCTTCGCAGCTGCCGAAGCTGGCTCAATCTCAGGCATCCGCGCTGCCGTCGCTGCCGGCGGTAAACCCAACGATGCTAGAAAAATGGTGACACTGTTCGTCGCCTACCAACAGGCGAACGGAGGGACCAAAACTACTTCTGATACGATCGCTGCGGAGAGCGCTCTGGCAACAGCCATCCTCGACGGACGGGCAGATGTTGTGGCGGCGCTGCTTCAGGCTGGTGAGTTTATGATAGTGCTCGCTGTTCAATGGCATGGAAACGATGGAAGAAGAGCAGTGATTGCTAGTCCAAATGTTCGGACGTCGGCTCACACCCACCCATTTCCCTTACAGGTGCCGACCCCTCCCGCCCTCTCTCGTGGCAACTCCCCCAAACCCAACTCAAATGGACCGAGTCCGCCTGGCAAGATCACTGGCCCTCCTGGCGCGCCCACAACTTCCCATCCGCCCTCGACATGGCCGTCTCATGCCAGGGCAAAGTGTTCCGCAACAAACGCGGCGACCGAATCACGTACAACAACCCACGAGAGCTCACGGACGTCTGCGTAGCTACGGACGTCGTGCCGTCCCGGGACGTTGTCATTGCGCTTGCCCGAGGAGGTGCTAAAATCACCCAACGTGTCCTCGACCGCGCCCAGGACCTCAAGGACAAGTCTATCGCTCAAATCTTGGAAGCAGCTGTGAAAGCTGGCGCAGCGGGATCCCTTCCCAACTCTCCCAAACCAGCAACCGCAGTCCCCGTCACCCCCTCCGCACCCTCTCCAACCACTCCTCGTGGTCCCGCCTCTACCACATCTCACCCAGCCGACCCAGCACTCCTCACACTCGCCGACCACCTCTCAAAACACATCTCCGCCGCCTCCGGCCCAACCTCATCCGGCGACCCCCGTCTCCTCTCAGCCCTGCAACTCCTCCTCGCCGACCTGCAACGCTCAGTCGCCGACCAGCACGCGCGACTTGTGGCTGTCGAAGAAGACAGCGCCGTTCTCATCGCCCGTCTTGAAGCCCTTGAGGTCGGTGGCTCCACGAGCTCGGGACCTTCGAGACCCCGGAGGACCATTCGTGTGAGGGAGGCCTTTTCGGCACGCAACGCCGACGAGATCGACTTGAACGTGGGCGACGAAATCTTTTGGGGAGAAGGGTACGGTGACGGATGGGGAAATGTCAGTTGGATGTTGCGTCTCTCCACCGCGCCGTGATGGTTGACACCACCTTGCACTCGATCCAGGGATACAACCTGTCGACGCTCAGGTCGGGCTTCTTTCCGCTTGCGTACACGACGGCGGTCAGTTCCTCCGGTTCGCCTGCGCCTGCTGCTCGCGTGGACAGCGCGAGGAAGGTTCCTGCCAGGAGTGGAACCTTCTAGAAACGCCGGCTTCACCGGGGTGGACGATATTTTCTGAAAAAGTTATAATATCGCTGCAATGTTGGTTATGTTACGATGCAATACTACAGATATTTTGGAACGACTTTCGTGTTATAACCGCACAACAAGTCTTTGAAGAGATCGGTGCAGTGATCTGCACAGTAAGAGGGCGCCTTCGTTGGTGTTGCTGGGAGAGCGACGCGGTCAAGCCAGGAGCGCGGAATCGCCAATGAATGTGCATGTTGAGGATGGTCGCAGCGCGATATCGCAACAATCACATCACCGAGTTCTGAACCGCAAATCCGGCTTAATGCGCTCAAGACACACTACCAAGGTCCTCCGACAACTCACGCCCCAACCCTCGCCGTTCAAGTTCCATATTGCGATGTACGCTAGGTCGGCCTTCATCCAGCGCAGGGGATATGAGTTGGTCAGTAGGCGACCGTCACATGATGAGATTGACGAGCTGTGAACTTTCTCCATGTAGAAGATGCACTTTCGGTCGACCGGTGAAGACGGTCCACGTCGCGACCGTGGGATGGCTCGAATGAAGTATACTGGGCGGGGATCCATTCGCCATCCACCGGAGCGGAACAGTCAGTGACAGGCATCACGAGCTATATCATTTTCTACACCTGTTTCGGTAATGCGGTGCGGAGTTTTTCATTGACTAATAACAAGTCTAACTCGAAAGATACGTTGCGCACCCGAATTCCATCCAATCCTGTGCGCACCCCACCAAGATGAATCGTATCGATACCATAGAAGAACGTTCGGCCATCCAAGCTCACATGGCGAAGCTTACCTTACTCCAGCTTGCTGTCCAAATTGACCATGGACTAATGCGGATCCAACCAGCAAACTCTTGCACGCTTATCTGCCACGAATACCACCTGTTCTTTCTGGGACTACTCATCGAGATAGCAACAGGCATGGATGGACCTTTCAGGCATAGAACGGGTGAATCCCTTCCCCTGAACAATATTGACACCAGGCATTGCGACAATGATAATGGTGGTTTTAGTACTCCAGCAAAAGCACAGCAACTATTGGTCGTTATCGCAGGCTCCCCCGCTGGCCTGCATCTCGTGGATGCGGTTCGTTCCAACGTCAAGATACTTCGTTCCTCGTTCGCAGCAACAGGGGTTGGAGAGCCCAGGATTGATTTTGATGTCATAAAGCATTCGTCATAAAGCATTCGTCGTATTTATATACGTCGCTGCTCATGCTGGTCAAATGTGTCTAGGACCACGTTGGGCGTTTGTGGAAGTTGCAGCCATCAGTCGTGGACAAATCTTTGCGAAGTGGCAATGCTCATGGAAACATATCGCACGACCTGTAAAGACCATGAGTGCAAAGAATTTGTGGCGAAATTGACCTGGACAGTCCTGAACTGCATGCGAGCTATGATAAGTGCCGGAAATACCATCAACGAATTTGATGTTGAAAACCAGAAGCTGAATAACTTGAGCGTTTTATCACCGGATCGCTTCTGGAAAGAAGTTGGAATACGACGAATGAACGCTCCCGTGGACACTGTTTTTGTAGCAGAGACTCCGCAAGATCATGTGGTCATTTGGCTGCAAATGTCGAAGACGGACGCAATCGGTTCAGCGCTTGTTCTTGCGCCAAACAAAACTTCTTCAGGAATAAAACCACATGAACTTGTTCAAAGAATCGATGATATTGCGATCAATGTAGATCCTGATTTTGATGTGTATATCATCGCCTCGGGCGAGAAAATAATGAGACAACCCAGAATGTGCGCCGACGTCAACAGGTGTGCAGGGTCTCACGTCAGGGCTTGGACGCACTGGTGGTATTACAATGGCACCCTCATCAGTATCCCCAGGTCTTAGCGTGGGATTTGGTGGTCTGCCAGTTCTTAGGCGGGGACAAGAACCTGGAACAGCCATTGTTGGGCGGACTAGGCAAACTGGAGTTGGAGCAGGCAATGGGCAGGTTCAAGGAGCAACAGCAGGTGTTGGGCTTGGGAGAGCAGCAGCAGCAGGCAATAGGCGTGGGACAGGGGCAGGAGCAGGCAATGGCTGTGGGAGAGGAGCTGGCGGGAGAGGTGCAGGAGCAGGCAATGGACGTGGGAGCGGTACGCAGCTGCTGAGCAAGGGGGCGACTGCCCCGAGCAGGACGGGTGCTGTAACGGCTGTGAGAAGCGCGGGCCGGGGAGGAGGACAACAAGCAAATCCGGGAGAAGCACCAGCTGGTGCACCGCAAGCGAGCTGAGATAATAGGATTCTAGAATAGAATGGACGAAATGCTTTGGTTTCCAAATTTGAAGCTTCAATTACAATGATCAGATAACCTCTGAATGACTTCTTAATCTCTCAGATTCCTTCTTAAATGTGTTCTGATATTATCAGAATCCGTCAGAAAAGGGGTCCGATTCATGTAGATTCCCACGGGAATTTCCGAGGTTTCTGAGACCAAAATCAGAAGTTTCTGGTGCCTCCATCGGAACCTCAGGAACGTTCAGAAACGGTCAGAAGTTCCAGATCTGATTCGGTCAGAATCATTCAGATTCCGCCCTTCAGAATCGTTCTGATTGCCTCAGGAAACATCTTAAAATCCACGGCCGTGATATGTGAAAGCGGGGTGAGCTTTGGTCGGAGGGTATCCTAACATCCCAAAAAGGCACAAAGCCACCTCCACAACTAAAACATCAATCGTGTGGAGCGTCACTTAACCGTAATAGCTTTCTGCGTGATATGGTAGCGAGCTCCAGAAGAATTCCGGCGTTGTCCATTGTATGAGATTCAAGTTCATGCAATGGGTGTTGAACGATCTTGCACGGCACGAATAGATTCACCATGCGCCTTGGCAAAGGATGATGGATATTGTATCAAATAAGTGCATCTAAATAAATCACAGGCAGTGCCCGAAACTTCCACATAGAAAATATTCAAACCGATGACGCTCGCCACGCAGCCCGCAAGCGTTGTCCCACTGAACGGACAATGTCACCGGAACGCTCATCATCGATAGAGGCATCATGCGATGTCCCACTCCCCAGCCTAAGTCTGACCTCGCAGCTCTCTCCCGTAACTGAACAACAAAGCATGTGGAGCGTCAGTTGACCGAAAGCTGTGTATGGATTGTAATATTACTTAAGCCACGCTCTTTTCCGAATGGTCCTTTTGTCGCAAGTTGAGAAACCACGCAACTAGTCGGTTTGAATACACAAAATAATGTTGCTCATCGTCTCTCCAAATCTTCCTAACATAACACTGTCGAATGATTACTTCCGAGTCACCTGATAAACTTGGTTTTATTACATAAGGCGGATTGATTTGATGAGGGATATGCCATCCCGAAGTCACCAGCATACGAACGCACAAAATGTCCAATTGAACAAACTTATGTGTGAAAATCCGTTCTATATCTTGCCCAGTGTGCTCGGATACGTCCAACGAGTTTCTTTTCATCCATTAGGAGGTTGACTTTCTTCTTTTGGTACCTGTGGGGATATCGCGCTATTTGTGCGTCCTCCAATTTTGATCATAGGATGGAACTCACGCTTTGGCACCAAAGAAGACAATAGGTTCCATTTGACCCATGTCAAGACCAGATATCGCTTTGGCCACTAAATGGAGACAAACTTCAGGTCAGGAATATTGCCAGTAAATCGTTGGTTTGAAACAAAGCATCGTACCATCACTCTCCACTTTGTCCCGCACCTCCTTCCGCAGCTCGTTTTTGGCTCCTTCAACTGATGAAATTTCTTCTATTTTATCTTCCAACGGCCCTTCCGTTTTTGTCCTGGTTAGAAATACACGGCTTGTGAGCCCATGAGCATGGAGGTTTCCCAAGATTTGTAAATCGATTTCAGTCCACCTTGGCAGAAATGGATGGCAAAAGTTGAATAATAACACCAAGAATTGATCCCACCGCACTCTTGTCACCTGTCAAATGCCAAAATTATGACATGAAAGCAGCTGAGGTAATATCTGATCTCGTAGTCCTTTACTGTTTCACTTCGTGTAAAGCCACCCGGAAGATCATATAATCGAACTTTGCCCCACCACGGATAGACCCTGTCAAAAGCAAGAGGCTTAGCTCACATAGCCGTGCAATTAGAGTGATTTAACTTCAGACTTCAGCAATACCCACTGAAATTCAGTAGTGCATTCGACCGCACCTACTTTGGCTGCACCTTCAGCATTGTTACTAACGTCACGCAATCTGGAAAACAATTTGATTGGAGAAAAGAGTGAATAGAACACTATAAGCTGGACTTTGCTTCATGTACTCACGCATTAATGAGTGAACTTTTCCCCACACCAGTTAAACCACAAACTGCCACATTAAAGTTGTTTTTTGTATCAATTCCCATTTTCTCAAACGCTTCCTTCTTCACTTCTTGTTCCGTCTTTTGATAAGTTCTCTCCCATATAGTCCGAGATTCTAGTGGCAATTGGAGGTCGCAAGCTTGATTCCTGGTATACCAAACTGCAAGTGCTGCAAGCGCCACAACAGTCCCGGTGCCAGCTCCGACAAGCAAAAGTGGATTCGCTCCAAAAGCCTGACCGACAATACTGATAGAGGCAGAAAACGTTTCTGAAACGAATGTCGACCCGTTATGAACAGTAGACAAGACAACGTCCTTTGAAGTTTGGGCAACTGAGGTGGCGTTCTCCTTAAAATCATTAGCAAGCGTCATTGCGGCCTCGAAAATTTTGCTCTCTTCGAGGTGCTTGAGGAGCTCGATGCAGTCATTGATGCGATCCTTCGACAAGTTGCACAGCCCAAGCAACAGTCGCAACATTGCTTCGACGTCGGCGATTTTGGGCAGCGAGGTCACCACCGTGTTTTTGACCTCCGTGGCGACAGTCACCGCAACGGGTGTTGCGGTTTCCACAACAGCTTCCGCGACTTCTGTCGCAGTCTCAGCAAGAGTCTCGGCTGCACCTGACACAGCATCCACAGCAGTTTCTGAAGCAACCTCGACAGCCATCGATTGCATATTGTTGGACTCGATGATTTCCTTGATGCGGGCAATTGTTGACGTTGCATTCGGTCCGACTGCACGTGCGGCAGTAGCCGCAGCCCCAGACGCGACAAGCATGGCAGCGATTCGATTTGGATTGTCGTTTGGGGCTCTAAAGTTCCCAGGGCGACCGCCCCGCGCTGCTGAAGCGTTATTGGCCATGGTTATTTCGTACGAGCTGTTTTGTGATGAGGAATGGATCGAATTCAGTTTCGGACACAGAAACATGGTCTCGCGCGTTGAAGTCATCCCGCCAGCTCTCACCGAGGAAGGATTGGCAGAGAGCTTGTCAACGTGACGGGTGTATCTGGACGGGCCGCAGCTCTGTTGTTCCACCGATTTCGGATGGTTCCACATGTTTCTCAAAGCGTGCATCGCCATTATACCGACTGGCCTCTCCGACCTAGCCGCAGCTGACAAATGATACGAGATGTTGTGATCTACAGATTACTCTTTTTCCCCCGTGAATTCGCCTTCCTCAATATGGTAGCATTTCCACAAGAATTACGGAGTTATCATCACCACATCCATAGATGCGCCATGCGACGTTCCACTCACAGACCCACTTGGCTGGCCTACAGGGCTACACTCCGAGCCACGATTTGTAGAATGGCGCCTGGAAGGTCCGACAGCTAATCGAGTTCGTCGGCATTTTCTTTTCCCTTGCTCTTATCGGTTGCCCCAATCCTGAGCAATTTCGACCAGGGAACATACGATACGGCACCTCGACGAGGAGCTGGGGCGCTCGGGCTTCGAGGTGTATCGGCTTCGGCGAAGTGGAGGAAGTCCTGAATGTGATCTCTCGGAATGTGCCAGGCCTTGAATAAAGTCGGAGACGTACGTTTGTTAGATGGGGAAAAGGTGAAGGACCAGAGTTTGAGGAACGCTCACGTGTCCTGGTCCTTGCTCCACTGAAGTTGTGAGGTTGCCTTTAAATGTCTCCCACGTGTCCAGGAACCTTGACTTGAGGTATTCCACCGGGAGCGTCTGTTTGCTCTTTGGCCGGCCACTACGGTAGTCACCAGGTTGGATTAAATAGATATGGATAATGAGGCGGTCTGGGTGCATATCCGATAGGTCAATGGTGAAGGAAACGGGTCAGTCCCTTCCCCTAAACACCGTAGACACGTGATATCACGAGAATGGTGATGGGCAGCACATTACTCCGGCAAAAGTTTGGCGGCGATTTTCTTCTCCAGCCAACCCTCCATATGAGTTGCATGGTTATGACATCGTCGTGTAATGTGTTCCGCCGACCCCAGCGGCGACAAAGATGAACTACGAAATTTATTAAATTGTCAAAGAACCGTGGAAATCAGTCTACCATTTGCAACTTCACGGTCTCGGCATATCTTTGCATGCACATTTTGACTTCTCCCAGTGCCGTCGAAGACCCCATATGTCGGCGTACTGTGGGTGGTAAAAAGGGGTTGAATTAGCGCGCAGTTCAACATGACGTCGGTCGCAAACTCAGCCGGTGAATTAAGCACTCACCACGCGTCCCGTTACAGGGCACATTGTCCCACCAGTCGCTTTACGTTTTTGGCGGTATAGTTTTTGGGCCATCCTAAAACATGCGCGACTGTTCAGTAATGAGGCGCGTCGAGCTCACCAAACGGGAGCAAACCACCAACTCACCTCCGCTTATCCACCAAATCCCTCTCCGACACCATCGCGCCACCTGCATGCCTTTTGCCCTGTGACATCTCTTCGTACTGCCCGATCATTCCCACCGTCTGGACTCCTTGGGTCGCGACTGTATGCGCGGCGGAGTTAACTTTCCCGCCCGCTATTCCCATGTCTACGACCATTCCGACGGGGCTCTGGACGTGAGCTTGATCGTACTGTGCCCATGACGTGTTGGGTAGGAAGAAGTACTGACCTGCCGCGGGCTGCATGGTCGGTAAGATGCCTGGCATATAGACGGAGACAGGTTGCAGGCCAGAGGCGACCATCTCCATCACTTCCGAGGGGACAAGGTGAGGTGTGAACGGGAAGCCGGGGAAGCTGACTTGGGCTGGGATATAGGGGGGGATTTGGAAGGCAGATGAGGCTTGGTGAGTTGGTCCGGTGGCGCTTTGCGGGCTTGTGGGTGATTGCGCCTGGTTGGTTGGTGACTCGGGTGCGAACTGTATGTGGGTGCGAACAGCGCCGCCTCGGTCGTCGGTGGGAGATTTGGGCGATTGAGGCTGGTACATTGGCAAGAAGTCTTCCGATCGCAGAGAGGCGGGGAACGTGAAGGGACTGGGGATGGCCTGGTACGCGTGGGACGAAGAGAGGGGTGAAGATGGAAAGTTGCCGAGGGTTTCTGACGAGGGGGAGAGGTTGAAGTCGACTGCGGTGGTGACGCAGATGTCGTGCAGGGTGAATTGGTGCATCTCGGCGGAGGTGGTTGTCGGATGTGGTGGGTGGTCTTCGAGAGCCACATTGGATAGACAACGTGAAATTCCATCGGAGGATATTTCAAAATTTACTCGAACACCAACAAAAGCACAATGATTGACATATTTGAAGCATTTTATTTGGGAATCTTTGTCAATTCGAAACCTCGAACTTCGAGGCCGCTTGCAGTCCTACTCACGATGCAGGTGTTGTGTACGGAGCCCCGTGGGACCTCTCCAACTATAGATGACACTTCGAGGGTTATGTTTTCTAAACGGTTTCACACAATTAGTTGTTGATCCCTTTCTTCATCCCTGGGAAGCGGCGTCTGTCTCTTCAGTGACGTCAGCTGTTGTTATTCTCCACCTTTCCACAGTTGAGAGACACACGCATGCAAGCCACGATTGCAAGGTAAGTGCTTGATTACTTTCGCCGACATAACAGGGCACCGCGCTTTGTGGTGGCTGCAAGTGTTGACTGGTTAGAATGCGCTGCTTGAGTTGTTCGAACCACCCGGGTCTGAGCGCTCTCCACAGTCATCATCATAGTTTTTATTCACAAGGAACACTCAATATCATGTGTGCAATAGTTCTAAACAAACAGTGGCACGAACTACCGAGGTAGCGCTCCACTACAAACACACTGTCTCACAACTTACTTAACCCTTTTCACGTGATTTATAGACATGCATTGTTGTAGCCGGACACTTCATTCCAGCCCCTCGCCTCATGGCGAAGAACGTTTTGTGAACCTCTACTCAACGATGTAAACTCTTGATCCAAGATATAATTTGTCCATTCCCCCTTGCCATCATTCGCAAATTATTTCGCCCTTTTCAATTATACGTGATCTCATGACACAATACAATAAATTATGAAGCAACTGCGAAAGACAATTCCCAACGTTTCCGACTCACGGCCTAGGCATATCACGACATGCGCATTTTGACTTCTCCCAGTGCCGCCTAAGACCCCATATATCGGCGTACTGCAGGTGGTAAATAGGGAATGACATGTGCGATTCAGCATGGGTCGTCGATGGCACATTGGTCAGCACGCTATCACCCTCACCACGCGTCCTGTCACGGGGCACATTGTCCCTCCAGCAGCTTTACGTTTTTGGCGGTAAAGTTGTTGGGTCATTCTAAAACACACGCGCGAGTGCAGTTCAGCAACTTGCCTCCTCCGCCTCCCCAAACGGGATCAAAGCACTCGACTCACCTCCGCTTATCCACCGAATCCCTCTCAGGCACCACAGGGCCTCCCGCGTGCCTTGCCTGCGGTGTCTGCTCGTACTCCGCGTACTGCCCGATCATCCCTACCGTCTGCACTCCCTGGATCGCGACACCCAAGCTGTTCCCACCCGCCATTCCCATGCCCATCCCGACGGGGTTCTGGACGTGCGCGTACTGCTGCGTGGCCGTGTTGGGAAGGAAAACGTACTGTCCCGCGGGCTGCATGGCTTGTACCATACCGGTCATCGAGACGGGTTGGCCTGAAGCGTCCATGCCCACCATTCCCGAGGGGACGAAATGGGGAGTGAGTGGGAAGCCGGGAAAAGCAACTTGTGTTGGGACATAGGGAAGGAACTGGAATGCTGATGCTTGGTCGGATGGTGCGGTGACGTATTGCTGGCTCGCGGGTGATTGCATATTGATTGGCGACCCCGGCGAGAATTGCATGTGCGTGTCGGTGTTGCCATCGTCTGTAGGAGAGGACGGGGATTGTTGCATGTACATTGGCAAGAAATCTTCCGATTGGAGGGAGCCGGGGAACGTTACGGAACTTGGCATAGCCTGGTACGCGTGGAACGAAGGCAGCGATACGGTTGAACAGCCCATTGTGGCATCAAGCGACGATGGAAAGTTGGCGAGGGTTGCTGACGAGGGATACGAGTTGAAGTCGGCTCCAGTGGTGACGCAGAAGTCGTGCAGGTTGGATTGGTGAATCGCGGCAGAGGTGGTTGTCGGGAGTGGTGGGAGGTCTTCCAGAGCCACGTTCGTGGAATCGTTCCGAATATACCGAGTTGTAGTGTCCTCCACTGTTAGAGATGGAGGGACGGCTTCATTGGTTTCGATCTTTGGTTGCACCGTCGCTGGTAGTTGAACGTCCCAGGGTACTGCCGGTGAACGTCGTCCTGTAGTTTGAATGTTCTGGGGTTTCATTCGTTCGGCGGGAGTGACCGCCGGGCAGAAGGGCGCTTGCGAGATGAGCGTATCAGTCGAATTTCCAGGTAACATTTCGGACTTGTCGTCCGTCCCCTTGCCGAGACGACGAGGAGCAGGAGGAGACGATTTCATTTCGGGAAGGGATGGGTCTGATCCTGACGGATTGAGCACAGATACCGTCGCATCAGGAAGGGACGCGGAAGAGTCTTGACGTTGGTGTTGGAAGATTTCGCAAACGGTAGCTGTGTCGATTCGTCCTCGATATTGAGACGGGAAGTTTGACGAAGGCTAAGCGGAGCACCACTCACCGAGCAGGTCGAGTGACTCCTCTTTGTGGATTGAAGCGGGCTTGGAGCGTATCTGCGGCGGGGAGGACCGTGCTATGGAACATGGATTGGTGAATTAATGGCCAGTACCAAACGGAGGGAAGGACGAATCGATCGTCCCTAGATGCCAACCCCCAACTTACTCTCTGGATCCAGTGTAATGGGCCTCGATACAGTTTGGTTCGTTGTTCGACCACGTGGAGTGCGCATGACGATGAGATGATTTACGACGAGAGACGACGAACAGAGCGATCGATCCCACGTTCCCAATGTTCGGAACGTGCTGCAATCGCATAGCGGTAGCGCGGCCCGAGGACGGAAGTGATGTAGATGTGTGCGACGATCATCGCAGCAGGTCGACGAAGGTGAGTCGGGGAGAGAGACAAGTGAGCTCGACTGTCCAAACGATTCGATGGGTCCACGTCACCGGCATCTTCACTGACATGTCTTCTCCACTTCTCCGTTCGCAATCGCAATTCGCGTGAAGGTGCGAAGTTGAAGGGAATCAAAGGGAAACGCGTGACGGACCAAAGGGGCCAAAATTCTCCGATACGTTGCAGAGCCACGGTGACTTCATATTCACTTCAAATACTCCCAGGAGTTGAATACCGTGGCTGATGGAGCGAAGGTGTATGAATGCATTCCTCTCCGATTTCAGCGTTCACATTCATCACTCAAATCTTTCCCAACGAGCATTCGCTGTGTTGCCAACTCGTACATACAAAGAATTAATTAATAACAAGGTCTTTAAGTCGTTAAGACATCTATCCCGCCAGCGAGAACTTCCGTACAACACCTCTCCCCCGACAATACCGATCATCCACGCCAGTGCACCAAACAAACAACATATCAACCGCACATCACTCCCCATGAGCCAGGGGACTTCCTCTCTCCAGCATCGCCACGAGTCCCGACATCTCCGTCTTGAGCGTCGCCTGTCGCCGAACGTCCGCACTCTTTCTTCTCCTCAACCCTTCGACACTGCTCGACCGGCTCTTTTCGCTTCGCACACTGCGTCCACTCTTGGTACTCCTCCCGCTCTTCCGTCGTGCCAGTAGTCGCTTTCTCCTCGCTTCCGCCGTCTCGTGAACTTGATTGTCTCCAGCAGTTTCACCATCCGATCCCGATTTCTCATAATCTGCCAAGAGGTCCGACAGAGACGAACGCGACGACGAGTCCGAATCCGGCGTCGGGGCTCGCCTCGAATCCCGACGTCCGTTCCGGACTTTCATAGGACCCTTGCCATCAGTCCCGCTCCCCTGGTGATCAGTCCACCTCCGAGTAGATCCATCATCGGTCCCTGTGCCGGTTCCGGGACTTGGAGACCGTCTCACGTGTGCCGGGTAGATTGGCGATTGCGGAGACCGTGGTGGGCCGTGCGACCGACTGCCAAAGTCCGAAGAAAGGCGAGTGATACGCAACGACGAAGGCAACCGACCTCGTCCGTCATCAGATGGTGCCGTACCAAACAGCGGCGACATGGGCCCACCGCTCCCCAGAGCGTCAAACTGCTCCGTCACAAGCGAAAGCTGTCTCCGGGCCGACTTGGACGTGGAGCGTTTCCTCGATGGTGCGCGCTTCTGGGACTGGGATCGAATATTATCTCCACCATTGTGCTTGCTCCTGCGCGATCCTTTGGACCTCGACCTGTCCAAGTCCGCACCGCCGCTCACATCCAGCTTCTCCGCGCCGGGATCAAAGGACCGCATTGACCGTTTCTCGCTCGGCGCCGCACTCTTCCGTCGCTGGTCCTTGGTGTAATACTGACTCCACCTCACATCTGCTGCCGATTCACCACCCAGGTCCTTTCCATCGCCCCCTTCGGCGGCAGTGTTACCCTTGGCGCTCTTGGTACTGCGTCGACTTGCCACACTGCGCCGACTTCGCATGCGGGAGACGGCCGGTAGCCCTTCGCTGTCGGGGACGGAGCCGCCCTCGGTTGGTTTCATCTCCGGACTCGAATCAAGGTCTGGGATCGGCATGAAAATCTAGAGTGCAGAGCAGGATTTACAATCACAAAACATGTGCGAGTGAAATATCAGCATGTCAACTTACATCCTGTCCCAGAGGATAGTGCGGAACCGGTTTGCTCGGCGGCGGCGGCGGTGGCATGACAGGCGCTGCCGGATATCCATAGACCGCCACACCACCTGGGAACCTGTCATCGCCAGCTGCGATGAAACCAGGAGGGAACCCGGGAGGGTATACTCCTCCAGCCAATAACTGGGGCGGATATGGGAGCAGTTGGTGATGTGTCTGCGGAGCGAACTGGCGTGAGCCAAGCACCCCACTGTTGGGTGGACTCAAGTACGGAGGGGAGATTGGCCGAGGAACTCCACCACTGCTCACAGGGCGATGGCCCGGAGCTGCGCCAGACGGGAAACTCTGCC
>KQ965811.1:22049-43006 GCA_001574975.1 Gonapodya prolifera JEL478
GCTCCACGTCATCTGACTCGCCCTTGACGCGGCGCGACCAAGTTTGGTTCCGGAGTTCGCCGCAGCGTAGTTGGGACCTGCATGCTCCTGCTCTGGAGCAACGCGGCCACGGTCCTCGGACATTCTCGCGGATCCTGTTCCGGGAAAGCTGAAGAGCTTGCTAGATGTGCCCCTCGAAACGGGCGTGTATGTTGGACCGGGTCCCGAACTTCCCAACTCATCCGTTGTCCCGCCAGATTGAAGGGCGCGACTTTTGTCCTCCGATTTGCGCGCAGCAGCGAACGCGCTAAACCGTCCTGATCCCATTCGGCCGTGTCCACCTAGTCCTTCGCGGCCGTCGACTCCGGGAGTCGTCGCTCGTAGTCGAGGCGAGCGGGGACTCTGAGCTGACAAGGGACCCGAATCACCCCCAGATCCAATCAGACCACCTAAAGAGAGCGACAGGGGCTGAATTTTGGGGCTTTCGAAGGAAAAAGGCACGTGCGAGAGTCGGGGAGCGGGGTTAGGATCACCGGAACCAGTTGCAGGTCTCGATCCAGTGCGGTCTAAACCCGAAATCGGCCGCTCGGTACCCCTGACACTCCTCTCTGCCGGGACCGAGGGCGACCGTTTCGACCTGCCCCCCCTTTCCTTGTCCCTCCCATCCCTCGCTTGTGACGACGCTGAAATCAAGGCATCGGCATCCGAGATGGCACGAACAGGGCCCCTTCTGGGTGGTGTAGGAGGAGTCGGTTCTTCCTCCGGGGGCGGGGACGCCGGTGGAGGTTGCGACGGGGACCGCTTGTGGATACTGAGTCCACCCAACAGCTTGCGAACCGACTTGCGGATCCGCGGGGCGCCTCGACGGTCTTCATCCTGTTTTGTGGCATCCTGGTCCTGCCCTTCTTCTCCTTCGGCAGCAGGTGCAGAGGGCGGAGTAGCGGAAGCAGGGCGTGGACCCACAAGCACCTTCGCCCGCCAGGGTTCTGACTTGGATCGGGCAAGGGAAGCGGCGGTGGAATTTTGGTTAATAGTCGGCGTGGGAGCACGGAGGGGTGACGGGGGATGCGGGGCAGATGGACCTGGAACTGGCAGAACAGGGGAGGGGTGTCCCATGGTGGCGCCAAAGGGGTACTTTGGCGGCACTGGCGGGCCGGTTTCGTTCCCAAAGACACCCCAATCGTGAGAAAACCTCATCTCGGCCCGCGATGTCCCCGCGAGAGGTTCTAAGCGCGGGCTCCCGACGGTTCCCACCCCGCCGCCTCCCTGGTTCAGGGTTGTCGAGGAGGAAAGAGTGGTGCCAGCGGAGGAGCGCGCTGACCCGAGTGTGAGGTTGGTGGAATAGGCAGGGCCGGAGGGTTCGGCAGGGAGGTCGTCGAAGAGTGGGGGGAGTTGAGGGAGCTAGAGGTAAAAGCGATCAGTGATCGAAAGCATGCATCCGACTGACGTCACGCCTTGACCAGTCATCGTGACGACGGTCGAGATTTCCGGGGATCTCTGCCGACTAAGTGTACTCACAGCGTTCTCCCTCCAGTACGGCTGCTGCATGCCTGGGTAGTGGGATCCAGTCTCTGCATACCCAGACTGCCTCTTCACCGGGGGTGTTGTGGTCGGCATTGCTCCAAACGGGGGGCTTCCGGGATACTGTTGCGGATACCCCTGCGGGGTCGGAGGTCTGGACTGATTCAGGGAGGTACCTATGTGCGTGATAAAGTTTCGTTGGTCGAGGTTGACGTTGCCGGATGTGGATCGGGATCGGGAGTGTCGGTGGTTTGGCGAGACGGACCCGTTGGCCACGCCGGATCCGTTTGGGAGCAGCCCCGGGGTTGGTGAGGCGGTGCGCGAATGTGACAGGGACATTCGATTGGAGGCTGGTGGTATCGGTGCCGCTGTGGATGCTCGCGAGAGGGAACGAGAGTATGTTTGGGGAGGTTGATCATGTCCGGTTGCTTCCGCGAGTGATGTGGTCGACTTCTTCCGCCTCGGGACTACGGCCGAGAGTACACCTCGGATGGAGGTGCGTCGGTCGGCACGGTCCCGGGATGGCTCCCGGCGGTGATTATCTGTGACTACGTCTGCCATGGTGTTGCGCAGTCTTTGTTGAGACGAGGAACGGGGGGAGGATATTCTGCCAGGGTGATGGGCCAATCAGTATCAACCCACAGCGTTATTAGGTCCCTGCATGAGCTGGTCGCATGTGCCACACGAGCTTCAACCTGATAGGATAGGGGTACATCTCCTCCACTGTAAGTCCAATCGCCCCGCGTCCCCACGACACCGACCGAGAGGGCTCTTCCTCAAGCCACCGTAGCAGCCCGTACCAATATCGGCAGTTCCGTATTCCCTCTGTTCCGGTGTTCCCAGCTCTTGTCTGAGGACTGGTGGCCTTAAGATCCTGAAACTACTGTCGACATAGATACCTCCAGAGTGGCATCGCCAGTGTAGTATTCCAGAAAATCTCTATATGCGTCACGGTAGATTCTGGATGGTGCCCCGTTTCGTCTGTGTAAACGACCGACCCTTGCTTCCCCCATCCTTCGTCCTTTTCACTTCTTTTGCCCACCTCATCCCCCCCGCTCCATACAAGAAACGACGTTTTCTCTCATACTCTCACCTTTTTCTCTTCTCCCGTCGATTGGTCACTTCCAAATCCTCTGTGCGCCACGCCACCGGCCCACTGCCGGACTCGTCCCGTTCCTGTTGCCGCTTTCCAAGGGCACGACCGTCCTCCGCCGGTTGCGCTAATTTGGTCTCTCTCGTCCGCTTAGAACCGGCACCGAGCAGTGCGTGTGGACTTGTCCGAAAAATCGACAGCCGCGGTCAGCAGGGCGGTGGCTGCGGTATTCACCCTCTCAAAATACAAATCAGAGATTTCTAGACGTCTTCGCTAGCTCTGCTCGATTTTGCTTGTTGCACATCGACGGTATTCCCCTCAATGCAGGGGCAGTATGTCTGGTTGGGACCCGAAATCAGCAGATGCGGCTCACCCTGGTATATTGCAAACTTCCACCAGCCTTCATTTACAAATACTTCTAATCGGGTGTTTTGATGTGCGTCGATGCTACAATGGTGACCGATGATTTCCTGACCCCCATTTCCACTATCAAAATACGTGTTTGTTTGGCTATTTCCAAGGCTGTGTCGAGGAACACAAATGCAAACAACATAAATTTTTCTCTTTCTCCAATTGCTCGTGATCCTGATGGTTGCTTTGCACCCACGGCAGACTTGGCGAGCTGAGTCAGCCTGCCGTGTTCTAAACAGGAGAACTGTTCCTTATGGCGTAGTGAGAACGCTAAAGAGTGTAAAAGTTTGCAGTACACTTTGGGGTTGCAGTTGTTTGCATGATGGTTCGCCAGCCGGCTGAAAATGAATTCCAGACACAAAGTCTTCCGAGGAGGAATCCACACGCCCCGACGTCCCGCACCCCCAAAAACGAATGGAAAAGAGGACGAACTATTTTCGTCGTCTTTTCCCGCCGTCGGAATCGCAGAACTGAGCATGCCTCGTGTCATTTATGGCCAAAACAGATGTTGCATTCCATCACGTCAGAATCGGCAATTAGTTATCAAACGAAGAAACAACAGTTGAACTGAGTGCATCTCAGGCAATAATATTACAGTCGTGGACGGTGTGTTTCTGTTTTGGACGTACAATGCTGTGTCACTTGGATTTTTCATTGATGAGGTCACGCCAGCCGTCATTTCGTTTACGATCGCAGCAAAAAGAAGCACCAATAAGTGATATATCAGAACACAGAGGGCAAGCATACCGCGTAAAATAAAATCGAAGACTTCATTTTGATGGTGGTAACCTCAGAAGCCATGCGCTTCTTTGATTGCAGGATACATCCATCAGTCGAAAGTCACCTTGTTGAGCCTTTTCATCGGGCTTAGGAACTCTCCATACAGACTGTACGTGTACCACACTCCTCTAAATTATTGTCGCTTCTTTGCCCGAAGCCCCTGACAGTTGCCCATTGATTCAGTACCACCCCGTATCCAAAATTGATACGTTTTTTGTGCACCGATCAAAGCACGTGCATCAACGAGTTGCTATTTTGGACGTCTCATCGTCACGCCTATAGGTATCATCGCTCGCGAACGTGACGTCATCTTCCGGCATGTTGTTTTCCGTTTCGAAATCGGTATGCAATAAATGAGGCGCCAGGACTTCACTTCGAAGCTTCCGGAGTAGTCATTGCGCGGAAGCGATTGTAACACTTGAATTTTGGTGGCGGCAGCCTCGGAAGCCACACTTCTGAGTGGAGCTGTCAAATAATTGCATTGCTGCACACCGTTCTTACCAAAGGGGTTGGTTATTATCATATAGGGACCGTTCGCAATACTTCTCGGCTGATCAGGTTCGTTCCACCGGGGACCAAAGACCGCTCTGTAGATAATGGAGGGGTCAACGATGTGCCCAAAGAGACTTTCGCACGATGCGCGAAGTGTCAAAACAATTTGTCACTAAATCAAAGTGAGTCGGTGCCTTTACACGAGCCATTCTATTCATACGTTCCGTAAACAATCAACTCTGTCCGGAAAATCTTCCACTCTTCGGTGTTTGTGGGTACAAGTTTGGATCCCGTTGTGGAATTGCGTGAGCATGCTGTCAGGGCCTGCATGCTGTTTTTGGCACTTACTGGAGATTGGGAGACAGGATATCACTGATGGTGGGTCGATGATCGATGCCAGTGCTCACATAATTGCTTTTTGGCAACAAGGGCTACAGGCAATGACGTCTTATGGAAACCCGAGTCGCCAGAGGAACACGCGTTCAAAATGCCTTCTTATCATCGTTCAATCGTGTGTGAGCATCATCACCTGTTGTGCCAGGTCTTCCTGAGATAGTTTCCCGACATTGCTTTGGATCGTGTAGCGCATTGTTCACTCAGTTCGATCGCCGCGTCACCCAAGCAGGGACCATCTTGAGTCTTTTGACAACTTCCTATCAAAGTGCCGTAATCACCAGCCTCTCCCTCGCACTTGAGTGTCCACTCAGACGAATATCTGCATGACTTCTCTCTGGGTGTCCACCTTCACCTCTGCTATTGCCTGATTGCTTTTCATTTCGACCTCTCGCACCATAAGTGTAGTGGTCGGAAGGTTTGATTGAGTCAGCTTGTGTAATACGGGGATAAGTGTGGGAAACAAGTCGAGAGCTGCCATTGCAGTGGGACCCCCTACCTGGGAACATGAAACGTTTTAGAAATGTGATGTTATATTCAACATTCGGAGAAGCAACCAAAAAATATCTTTGCTAAATTGTTCAACACTCGCCGTCACTCTTCATACTTTCGGTGTGACGCCCCCCTCGGCACCAAAGACTCTGTCGAGCCAGTTGCAGATATGGCCGGGGACGCGTGGGCGATGATGTGCTCGAAAATGGATAGTTTTGCGCTGTGGATCGAGTACCGTCATACATCCAAAGCGAGGCTGAAGTTCCATCCCGACGCTTCATTCCACTCACGCCACTCCCAAATTCTCCACACCAACCGGAACAATCTACCACGCCTCCGTGTCAATTGGCAAAAGTTGTGGGCGACCTGCTGCGGATCCCTTGTAGAACTGCGTGATTTCACATGATTCGTGGCGCTTACAATCTGAGCTGGTGGTTGTAGGACGCCTTGAGAAGTCTTGGTGGGATTGGTGGGAGACAGCAACTCGGAACGGAGACTGTGATGTTTTTGAAGAGACGGTGTGATCGAGGTTGTGAAAGAGGCGACGAGTGATGGGAGTGAAGACGAGCAATGTTCCGCCGATAACTGATTTTGGGCATCAGTGACTTCAGGCGATGGCGTCTGATGGATTTCCAAGGCGCCATTTATAGGAATAGATGCCTTCTTATTGCCTGATTGCGTGAAGATGACATCGTCGACTTGTTCAAGAAAGTTCCCAGTGATGTCGTGGGGGTTGCTGCTGCCTTGGAGACGGGAAGTGTTGTCTGAGCGAGGCCCAGGACGCGGGCGAGGTCTTGTGCGATGTTGGAGATGTGAGATGCTGTCCAAGCATTATTTGGATTGAGGATTGTGGCGTTCAGTCAAATTGATTGTCGCGTGACTCAATCACGGGAGAGCGATTCCTGCAGGGGAAACGATACCTCACCAGACTCTCTCTCGTACTTGAGAATCCATTCAGCAGCATTCTTCTCCACAATACATTTCTGCGTGTCCACCTTCATCTCTGAAATCGCCTTGCTCTCCATTTCGATCTCCGTTCGAGCAGCGAGATCACCTGAAGTGGGTCGTTTGAGTCGTTAGTGTCCATGATTGGAAGAAGTGGGTGCAGCGGAAGAAGAGGTGGTGGCGAGGCCGAGTTAAGCGTGCTTGGATATGGAAAGAAGGAAGGCGGAGGGGGGAACGAAGGAATAGGGAGCGGTAGAGGTATCGTGGGAGAGAAGTCGGCCGAGGCGAGGACGGCCATTGCAGCGAATATTGTGCGGTTCAGAAGTTAACGCAGTGTTGAGAGAGTGGGATATCGTTTTGAGCAAATTGGCGAAGTTAGCATTGGGGGCCTCATCGCTTTTCCGCTGTGCAAAAATTGATCAGCACGAAGCATTATCACTTTTCCCGTTTCATTTCTATTCATGAATTCGTTTAACTTCGTCATTCTATTTTCATTTCATACTTTACCTTTGGCCCTGAATGACACGTATTTTGTACGCACGACCTTCTCAGCCCCGCTCCCCAGCAGCTCAACCCCTTCCCTTCCCGTCTTCACACTCCCACGTGGAGCATTCCTCCGCTCTCTCGCGCGACGGAGACGGACACGCGGTGACAAGGTTAGCGGCGCGAACGGGATTGGTGGCGTGGATGAGGGTGTCATGGGTGTCACGTGAAGGGACGACGACGGGGAGCGGGGAGGAGGAGAGAAAGCAGAGGGAGATGGCGTATGAGGATTGTGGGGATGGATGATAGCTGCGTGCTATTTTGGGTCTTGCGGTGGGAGACGTCCTCACATTATGGCCGTGTCTCCATTCACCGCCACTGTCCACTTACATTCTGTTACACATTCACTATCACCTGTGCAACTCTACGTCTCGCCACCAGCATCTCCCCTCTTCCCTCTCACCCTCCCTCACCCTCCCAATGACCGCACTCACGAACCCGATCGCGTACTCGGTGTACGCGATAATCGCAATCCTCGGCCTCGTCGTTGCGCTCGACCTGCTCTTTTCCGGTCAGGGCGAGCAATTCAATGTCGGAAGGTGGCTCGTCACGACGTCACCTTACATGTGGATGGAGCTCGGTTCCGCCCTGTGTGTCGGACTGAGTGTCGTCGGCGCTGCTTGGTGAGTCGCTGAAGGGTACATCTGATGAGATGAAGTTCACGGAGTAGGGGTATTGTTGAAGTACCGATGAGATAGAGGAGGGAGGACAAAACCTGGAGGAGGGGAGCCCGCAGAGCATCGGGGCACGTTTCATTCAAGGATTACCGAGACATCCCAGGACACCGAGCACGCAAGAGGCACGAACTCCATATCCCCTTCGGGGGCAACGTGCAGCTGGAGACCGGTGAACATACGTGCAAAAGTTTGGAGGAGCACGAAGGGAAGAGTGTACTTCACCTCTCCCACGCTTCATTCTTCTCACAAATGAACACGCTTCTTATCCGTGTCACGCTTCGCTGTTTTCTATGGTTTTCGCCCTCGGCGTCAACCTCCACCAACACCCACTCGTCGCATCCCTCATCTACAGGGGTATCTTCATCTGCGGCACCTCCATCCTCGGCGGTGCTGTCCGTGCGCCTAGAATCCAAGCCAAGAACTTGATCAGGTGAATGTCGCTCCATGTTGAGGGAGGGGAGCGAGCGGAGTGGAGTGAATGGGGTGTTTGCTGGAGGGGGCAGACGGGTGCAAGAGCCATAACGCGAGACAGCTGCCCGAACAACCGAGCAGCTATAGACACGGGAGGCATAGATTCTGTCCGATTCTGTCCGCGGATGCGACGGGGTGGAATGTAACTTGTTCAAGGAGAATGTTCGTCGGGGACGATACGCCCGGATCGATTACACAAGGCCATCGGGGGTTTGGGAAGATCCATGCCAGAGTCGGCACTTGGTACCACATGCGGGTGCTGTGCAGTCTGGATGCGTGGACGCAATTAGCACCTTTGTGACATCGACGTTTCCGTCCTCGCCATCCCATCCCCTTCTCACACGTTCTCCCCCTCCTTTCTCCCACCCACCCGCCACCAGCATCATCTTCTGCGAAGTCGTCGCCATCTACGGAATCATCATCGCCATCGTGTTCTCGGCCAGGCAGAAGGAGGTCAAGCCCGAGATCGGCTTCTCGAGGCAGGGGTACTGGATGGGTGAGTTTGTGAGGAAGGGGATTTTGGGGGGGTCGGAAGGGGAGGAGAGCACTTAGAGGGGACGCTAGTGTTAAAGATGGTGGGGTTATGAAGTACATTCGCAGCTGGCGGACGCGACGAGATGTAGGAACTGGACGTCGATGTAGTTGGGGGATTCAGATTGCTGTTCGTGCTCAGAGGACAATATGCAGGTGATGCGGAGAGGAGGAAGACGGGGAAATGTGAAGTCAGCTGGGTAACGGCCCAATAAAGACAGTCGTGCTCGTTTTCCGCTCTCACACCCCCTCTTCCCACTTCCCAGGCTACGCACTCTTCTGGTCTGGCGTGACAGTCGGTCTCTGCAACCTCTTCTGCGGCGTCTGCGTCGGCGTGACCGGCTCTGGTGCCGCGCTTGCCGACGCGCACGACTCGTCGCTATTCGTCAAGATCCTGGTCGTGGAAATTTTCGGAAGTGTCATTGGCCTGTTCGGTCTGATTGTGGGGCTGTTGGCGAGTGGGAAAGTTAGTGATTTCTCGTGAGGGGTTAGTCTGGAATGGCGGAAACGAGGGTTGTAAGATTGTCTGTCGATGGATACTGTATTGTTTGGCTTATAAAATAGTGTGAAGGAAAGTCGGTGTGTTCTTTTTGCTGATTTGCAGGGTAGTTTACAGATACCCACAACTCAGCAGGTCGCCTCGCCATAACCTGGTAGAAAAGGTTTCGAGTGGAGCTCCCACCACTCACTCACAATGTTTGACATCCGTATACCTTCCTTGGAACCAACTGCATTACGACAGCTCGTCTCGAAACCAAATTATCCTTTCCGAGAAAGTACCCGAAGGTTTCGAAGACGTAGCTATCATCGATGAATGGTACAAATCATTGCGGATGTAGTTTCTCCCACTGTCAAGAATACTGTACTTCGGTACACGTCATCGTTGACATATTTGGGCTCACTCCAGTCTGCGCCGTACTAATCCCCTGAATTGTGAAGGTCGTTCCTACCACTTCTGCATATTATCAATCTTTTGGACTTGACGGTGGCCTCACGTTTAGGGGCGATTCCACCACGTCACTGATATTCGCAGTCTTGGGACACTTTCATAAATACACAACCGCGCACTCGGAGTCCTTTTCGACCTGGACGACTACTTTGATGTAAAATAGCCTGTCGCAATGCTGGTTGATGTGGTTAGATGGTAGCCAACATACACTTTGTGTGACTGCTCGCGCACGTCCCACTAAATGAGATGTCACAGCAAGTCGCAAGTGATAAATGGAGCGCTTGTCCGCGTCATCAAGCTCGTTCACAGGAACCAGTGAATATGTTTGCTCTAATGTATACGTGACAATGCCAAGGTGCAAAATAAGATACAGTGATGTAATGTGATTTGTGGCGGAGTGCGGATGCACCATTGATCGACTCCTGCGCTAAAATGTGCTCTGAGCGCGCAAACCTCTTTCACCGCGCAATGTGTCCATATGCGAGCGACCAGCCCTTCCAACATCTTCGAGTTTCCGGTTTTCCTCGATTGGTGTCGGGGGTGCCTGGAACAGCTTGGCAGATCTGAAAAGCACGCTGGGGTCGTTCATTCCCTTTTGATACAAGTACCCAAGGTGATTCTTGGCGGAAACACTCCCTTCGTCAGCTGCTTGCATGAAGAGCTCCGCCGTTCGGTTCCAGTCCTTGTCCACCCCCGCGCCTCCATTGTAGTAGAGCGTTCCAAGGCGCAGCTTTGCTTCAACGCTGTTTTTTTCCGCCGCCCGATGTAGCCAATCTGCCGCAACAGTCAGGTCGCGGGGCATCCCACCAAGTCCGTGCTGGTAGAAGAACGCAAGCTGCACCTGCGCTTCGGGGCTCCCATACTCTGCAGCCTTGTTGTAAAGTTCAGCAGCAACACAAAGATCTTGCGGTTGCCGTGCACTTCCGTTTCGGTATTGGGCTGCGAGCTGAAGCATTTGCTCCACGTCGTTCAGAGTGCTGCTTTGGATGAATCCGGCCTCCGAAGCAGCCTTGAGCTCGGAGAGAGTTGGAAGCGATGGAGGCCTTTCATCACACATAATAGTGTTCGAAGAGGACGACTGAGGACAGGTTTGGGAAAACTTACGCGAGGTCTTTCAAGACGTGGTAGATTTGCGAGAAGGGTGGCCTCTTAGCTGGGTCTCCGTCCCAGCATTGAACCATCAAATATTGGAGTTTTGGAGGCATCTCGCAGCCCTTTGGCAGTACTGGGCGGAGGTTGTTGTGGCAAATAGCATCAAGAATGGCTGCTGCTTTTCGCACATTTTTGAGCTCAGGGTAAGGCTTGGCGAGAGTCCACACCTGTAGCAAGTTGCAAGTTCAGAGTAGTGTCTTCGCTTAATTTCTTTGATGCCTTTGTGCCACTCACCACCCAAATCGTAATCCCAAACGCGTAAACGTCACCCTCTTGAGTCGAGACGTCCCCATCCCCAGTTTCCTCCCGTAGCAGCCTCTCAGGAGGCAGATATTCGACCGTGCCAGGTCGTTCTCCGGTGACGCTTCCGGCAGCCGCAGCAAGTGCTGCCTTCAGCCGAATCTTGGCGAATCCGAAATCGGTGATTACGCCAAAGCCTTTGTGGTCTACGAGGATGTTGTCGGGCTTCAAATCGGTGTGTATTATCGAGTTCTCGTGGAGGAACTTCATGCCACTCGCGGTATCACGGAGCTTAAATGTTCCTTTAGTACAGGATTTCCAGCACCGAGGAACAGAGAGTCTCACCAAATTTAGAGCTGCGTTCCGTCTGGCAACCAAGCTCTCAATGCTGGCAAGATACGACGTTATACTTCCGCGGAGGAGCGGGGATACGAATACTGGCAGCATACCCTCACGACAGACACCGTAAAGTGACAAAACGTGAGGGGAGCTTTTAAGGTAGTACCAGATGGAAGCTTCGTGGTCGAAATCCTGGTCCCGGGCGGGGATGATATCGATCCGATGACAAGAGCCTCGAACCTCAGCGACACCGAATCTCACCTCGCTCGTGTACAGACCGCTGAACTGAGGAATCTTTACGGCAACATCGAACACTTTGTGCCATTTCCCGCGGCAGACGCTCCCGAACCCGCCTTGGCCGAGGTGGGTGCTGGAGTCGGAAGGGTTGAACGCGAGGTCTTCCTTGCGAATCTCCCACAGTTTCGGAATGGGACTGATGGATCCGTCCTCGGTGGCCGGCGGTGACGGCAGCTGCGTCGGTTTGGACGACGTGCCACCTCTCATGTTGGAAAAAGGCTTTGTCGGTGTGCCTCCCCCGTCCAGGTTTGTTTCTCAGGCAGGCAGGCTGATGATATCGAAAGCTTTGCAAGATGAAAGCACTAATAGAAATGAATTGGACAGTGCAAATATAATTACAACACATCGTTATGTGTATCGGTCGATATTACAATCATATCTATTCCAGCTGAAATGGTGCGAGCAATAATCAAGCTCCCGCGGTATGATAATGCTATGCTCGCCCCCTGGAGCGACCTGACTCGTCCAATTCAGTGAAACCAAACCCAGCTCTCATTCTAGTTATCGAATCCGAGCTACCCTTTCGTGCAAGAGGTTGTCCTAGACTCCCGGTCGACGCTGACAGGTCTTCGCCAATCCGACCGTTCCGAGACTTTGACCGCTCCCGTTCACGAAGCGACTCGAGGTGACGTCCTCGCTCAGCGTGGCGTTCACGAGAGAGAAGCTTACGGCGGTCGACGACGGTTTTCTCGAGGAATGTTTCGACAGTCTTCGAAACGGAAGAGTGAGCCTTTTCCAATCAAGTTGAACGTTCCGACGACAGTTCTCGGACTCACGGTAACGAAGTTCGCCACACCAAGGACAGTGAAGATCACGCCACAGTACAGAACCTTGTACAGGTAGTGCTTTGTGTCAACTAATCGGAGGCGAAGTGCTTCCCCGAAACGACTCACATGCCATGTTGCGGTGTCCACCGTCCACCAAAGGTATAGCGCTCGGTACCCAGAGTACACCTGCCACGCCTTTCAGTCACGAGGATGGTCATGTGCGAATGTGGAGTTTCGGAGATGATCCTGGCGGTGAGTGGAACAACAACTAGCAGCACGAGAAGATTTGAAATTCACCTGCCCGATCACCAAAAGCCCCATCAAAAGCCCCACGTCTCTACTCGCACTTCCAGCTACGCCTTCTCCAACTGTGGTATCCATCGGTCCAGCCATGGAAAGGGCGCGAAGGGTGTATAGTCGTTGTGTTTGGTAGCGGAACTGGAAGTAGGACACGAACGCTAGAAAGGAAGAAAGATATGAAAAAACCGAGAAGCCATTTCGAAGAAGTATAAGTTCTAACGTACCGAGGTAGGCACAGTATACGAGGAAATTTGGTCGGAAAGCGCTGTAGGTGCGGTTTTCGGGCCAGACCTTATTCGATGAGCCGGAGTTCATACACAGAAATGTTAAAGTCATTCTCCCTAAAGTACATTCTCCGAAACAGAATGCGGACAATGCGAATGCTCACCAGCATGATCCCAATCAGGACAATCGTCACAACATGATGCATCAGCCACCAGGTCCTTATCCGGCTCCCGTTCACGACAAGCACGTGTTCCCGCAACGTCATGACGGAGTAGTAATAAAGGAGGACGAACATGTAGAGAAGATCCACGATCCGGTAGGCTTTGAATTGGAATCTTCGATTCCCCTTGGTGTAGTCCAAGTCGTCCTCGGGGACCGAAAAAGTGAACAGAACGCTGTAGAGAGCGAAGAGACCGGAGACGACGGTCATTTTTAGCTTGAACGATTCGTAGGAGGATTTGTAGGAGAGGCGGGCGGAGTGGGGGCGAATTCGGACGGGAGTGGGTGTGCCAAGGGCGAACGAGAGGATGGAGCTACCGGGCGTAAGTTGAGAGTCGTGTTATGTTGTCTGGTGCAGGGCTTTCACGAGGGTAATGCACGCCGGGTAACTTACCCCGGTTTACGTGGCAAATCCCTCGCCACGAAGTCCAGGTGCTTCTTCAATTCCTCTGCCCGCAGCCACAGTTCCGTTTCTTCGAATGCCTCAGGCGTCTCGCCGACGGTAATCGGGGTAAGGTCGTCGTCCTCGTGGTCGGTCGTCAAGCATCCTTTTGGCTCCGCCCCGTGTCCTCCATTCACGTCGCTATATGGTCCACGAGTACTAGACGTTCTACCAGGAGGCTCTATCTCTCCTGACCCGATACTTTTCCGCCTCGTCACCGTCTCCTTCTTGTGTTCCTTTCGTTTCCGTTTCAAGACTTGGAGGAGGGCTCTGTAGTCTCGCTGAAGACGTTCCAGCTCTTTCAGCGCAGCAGTTTCAGTCGCGTGGACTTGCTCTTCGAGTTGTTTGTAAGACGCAGTTGCGGTCTAACAACAATCAAACGATCAGTATCAAATCTGCCTTTCGATTCATGAACCACCAACGAATCGCTTCCAGCGCAAGTGCCCACTACAGAAAGCAGCTCGAGCTCGTCACAACGTACCTCCAATCCCTTCGCGTCCGCCAGCAACTTGTCCACATCGTCGACTGAGAATGATTTCTGCGGGGTCAACTTCCCCCGCTCACCGCCTTTCTGGGCGGCATTGGACGGCACAAAGTCTTGTGCAAGGGGTTGGTGGGCCATCCGAACGAATTCGGCAGCGTCGAGAGAGAATGGAGCCGGGACGATTTGCTCACAGGTTGGCTTTGGACGTTTTCGGGACCCTTGCAACAAAAGCCTGTAATGACTCAAGACCGAGAAAGTTGACAGAAACAATGCGTGGCGTGTTCGAAATGAGTTCTGAAATTTTCTCCCTTGGGGAGTTGTGAGTTTCCCGAAGGATTTAGGGGCATACTTGTCCTTTCCAGCAAATCTATAGACGTATCCACTGTTAGTTTACAAGATTGGCGACCACGAGGATCAACTGGATTAACCGAAGGACACTTTCGGTGGAAACCGATGGAAAACTGGAAAGAAAAGGAAGGAGGAAAACTTGGAACGGAAGCAGATTACGAACCTGCTCCGATTGGCTATATAAGCGTAGAGAAACTTTGTTGTAGTTTGGAGGTTGCACAAAGATAAATGTCTGTCCGTTGAGGCTACCACGCCGTCCTAGATCTTACATCCACCCCAACGGATACTACGTTTTGAAACACTGGTGGGTTTCAAAATTACCAGTTTTTCGACCTTTTTCACTTATAAAACGAAGAATGTTCCTCGCGTTCGAAATTTCAGCTGCCAACAGATGCAGGAAGGGAGGCCACCCATCCATTTTCAGTGAGAAGATTCCACCCAGCCGGAATGACCGCGCAACGCAGCCTGTGCAACTTTCCGAGCGAGGTCATCCTCAGCACGGCGAGCTCTCAACTGAGGCTTGTTTTGGCTGCGAAGGTCGTCCGCGCGATCCGGATTACTAACTTGGATGGACGTCCTACATCGCACCGTGGAAACCACGGGACTCACGTTCAACACATTCTGTTCAGGTGTTTCCTGCTTCCAAACCGAGAAACGGCAAACCCTGACGAGGATACTTGCGATGGCGATGAAGTTGTAGGAGAGGACAATCGAAGGGTTGATGGCAACGGGGAGGAGGCCCATGACGATATCGACGGCAGCCAAGTTCTCGCCGGGAATAAGCGACCAGAGAACCAGTTGAGCGATGCGGCCACTGCCGTGCTCCAAGGGCTAACATTGCCTGGCGTGCGATCATTCACCGTTGAATTCGTCCCTGAGGACAAACATGGATTCACGACGAATATGGAGTCGGCGGTTACATTTACTTCTTTCCCTTATTCCCCAGGATGAGATGAATATGTTCGACAGAGAATTCGTCTGGTTCGTCCTGTCTCGGAGCTCGTGCCAACCTCCCCGAATAACAACAGCGAGAGACAGAACAAGGAACCAAGCGTCGAAAATCATCTTCCAGCACCCAGTAGTGCAGCGCCGGTTGCTCCTTTCCACCCACCCAGGTGACAGCTTTTCGGGATCCAATGAAGGCCCCCGAAGGAGAACTGCCACTCCTGATGCTGGAACTAGTGAGGAGATCATCCATCAAGGTGAAGACGCATCGGTTTTTGCCTATTAATGGAATCGAGACATATTCATCCACACAATTCTTCATCGGCTCGATTTCAGAGGACTCTAGCCACACCTTACACCTACAAAATACGTCCTCTCTCCATCAACGAGTTGATTCCGCCCCAGCTGATATGTTTACACCCACCACGACGTCCAAATCCCAACCAAGTCCCGCTGCAATCCCAGCAAACAGCCGGAAGGCAGATCAAACCGACTTCTTGCGGCAATTTGCCACAGGCAACATTTCTCGCATCTGCCTCGACCGCATCTGTATTCTCCCTCCCGCGCGACGGAGACACATACGTGTCGACTCTCGTTGCTCTTTCCATCACAGTAGTGTTCTCCGTCACGGCTCTTACGATGTCTGCCATGCTTCTCCTCATTTCCAACAGCGCTTTAGTTCCGGCAGACGCGTACGTGCACGCTCTTTCTATCGCAAACGCCACCGCAGTGGTGGCTCTTGTAGCAGCCGTCTGCTCCCAGTTATGGACAGTCAGCATTGGCGTGTCGGGTGCTGTGGGTGCTAGTACGCTTGGTATAGCCGTCATGGCTGTAGTTGGCGCTTATTGGGGAGCCGATCTCACGTTTGGAAAGGGTGTGCGTTTGATGATGAACGGACAAAAGGAGGAGACAGTAAACTGGATTTCAAATCAATAAGTTATAAACGTCTTTTTTACGTGGGCGTGTGGATGGCAGAACGACTTGTCTCAACCCGTTTATACTCCGATCAATATCGAAGCCATTGTATGCGAACTCATTCATATCCAGACGCACTGATAATCCAGCGAGGGTAAATGACTAGTGGATCATTGTTATCAATCAAGTTTTCACTTTTCCTACAAAGGATTCACACTTCCCCTCTCGCAAAGATCGAAACCTAATAATCGTTCTTGTAATAGTCTTGCCACGTGTGCGGCACACACTTCTCCCCGCCCGTCTTGCCCATATGCGCGCAATGCACTGCTGGCCTGTACTGCGTCAGCGTCGAGTGGAGGTAGCGACAGATGGTGGTGTTTTGGTTGACGGCGTCCCATGTACCGAAGTCGATCGAGTGTAGGAAGCTGAAATGAAAGTTCGATCGGAATAGCTGTATATGACTCGAAATTTGTTGGTCTAGACGTGTGGAATCTCACCTGGAACAGTCGGCGTACATCTGCTCTGGGGTGCTTCCCACAAAGTTGGTCTCGTTTTGATACTTCTGTGAACGAGAAACAAAAATGCCCCGTGTCAATCGTGTCCGTAAGTATTACGCGCGGAAGACGTCTCACCAAGCATGTGCCCACGGAGCGGAGGAATTGCTCCCCAACCCCAACGTTGCAATAGAGCACGTAAGTTGTATGAAAAGATCGGGGT
This sequence comes from Gonapodya prolifera JEL478, assembly GCA_001574975.1. Classification (NCBI taxonomy): domain Eukaryota; kingdom Fungi; phylum Monoblepharomycota; class Monoblepharidomycetes; order Monoblepharidales; family Gonapodyaceae; genus Gonapodya; species Gonapodya prolifera. The sequence continues at coordinate 38,717 of KQ965811.1, forward strand.
GACCTAACGGATCGTGTCGCATCAGCGTAGGAGTATGGAGTTCAGAGATAGGGTCGAGGGTCAACGCCAGAAAAATGAGGTTACTCACTCAGGGAGGAAGGGTTCGCAGTGATACCGAAATTGATGATGTTCAAGTCTAGCGTTTGGGGGAGCGGGTTGGGTCAGTCGTCGTCCGCGCAGCAGGAGAAAAAACATTCACGTTGAAACGTACCGATGGAGTTCACTGTCCCTGTTGTATCGTTGAACGACCAGTACCCGACATGGGTGTAGTTCAAGTTTAGCGGAGGGAAGTCGGAGACGAGCACCTAAAGTCGAATGTACAAGTAAAGTTCAGCCATGGGATTGGAATTTCACCTCGACCGTCGACCCCGCCCCAGTTATGAACGTACCACGTGCGCCGAAATGATTCCGGTCGTGGGATCGCAAAGAAATTTCTTGAACACGTTCTGGACTATCCCAGCGCCAAGGCCACTGGTTCGGCAAAAAAAAAAAAAAAAAAAGTTGCAGTGCACGCAGAGTGGAGGTTCCGGTTTTGCGTTCAGTTAAAGTTCGTGGCGCAATGCGTCGGAGCAGAGGTCAAACACTTACTAGAAATATTCCTCGACGCCATCCTACGGAGGGAGAAGAGGGGAGCCAGGACGAAAACAACAACCAAATTCATGGGGTGCAAAAGTAACATTTCAGACTCCACGAGGTGCAGGTGCAATAGAAATACTTACGCGCCCTTCAAACTCTCCCAGAGGAGTCACCCTGGCGCGCACTTCTGGGTGAAACAGATTGGAGATGTCGATTTGCCCTGTGAGGACGCCAACAGGATTCTGTTCGATTGTTTTTGAGCCAGATTCAACAACTGAAATATAAAGAGAGCGCATACACTGACGGCAAGGACCTGGTCGTAGATAGCTTTGAGCACCGCCTTGCGTTTGACACATTCACGAATGTATTTTGGAACAGCAGCATCGTTCCAGCCTCCATTGTTGCGTGACGCGAGTGGAGAGCAAGTGACTCCAAGAGTCAAAGAAAGTACCAGTGACGTTACCGCGGTAAAGAAGACGAAACGCATTATGGAGTGTTTGAAGGTTTGACTCGACGTTGAGCAAAAGCGAGTTTACAGGGGAATCGCCCGAAGTGAGCTCGACTTGAACACAGAACTCGTCCATTTTGGTGCTTTTTAAGTTGGCGCTACTCTGTATTGCCACCGATACTGGATATACGCGGATACATCGCCGAAAATGCATCCGGCGGATACAATTGCATATCGCGAGCGGTGAAGGTTCCCTGAGCTCAGAGACCAGCAGAAAAGTGCTGCCGAATCGCTCGATGCAGTGAAGGCGACATTCGCTCCTGGCAACTGGATGCAGATTCTGGTGAATGGTCGGTTCTTTATTTACCCGCCGCAATCTCAAATTGTATTTGATGTCCCACCAAAAGAACTCGATTTTTGAGAGAGAAATTCTTCTTATATTAAGGAGTTTTGCGCTTATTGCTAGAAAAAAGATACAGTCCCACTCTGCCCACCTCCCAAGTTCCAAATATATGTATATCCAACCCTCACCAATCCACGCGCACGACTCCACGTCGCTGCTCTCTCATCGCTTGCCATTATTTCCCTCGATCTCCGTCCCGCGAGCTCGGAGACAAGGGACCGGCGGAAAGGCGACATAAAAAACACAAGCACCCACCGACGTCGACGTTGAACCACCCAGACGCCGGACTAATCCACGCGTACGTTGGATAACTCGTTGCGGGTGGGCTCCGGCACGCGCGTGGAGAACAAGCTCAGTCCGTGAACCTGTTGGAATCCGTGTGGTCATCTCGTCGCCTGGCCAACCTGCCACACAGTCGAGTGCCGCGGTTGTACTCAAGGAGGCGTTTTTGTGAAGGAAACATTTGTTGTTTAATCACGCGATCGGTACGACTCAGTACGTCTGATCCATGCAGGCCAGGCGAAGGCGCTATGCGTTCATTGACTGGTCGAATAATTAAAATCATATTCGACTACCTGCAAAGCTGTCACAAAAGTGCTTTCCGCTCATGGCGAAGCGAATTGGGATACCCCCATTATTCGCGCCCTATTTGCTTCGTCCCACCACTGCGACCAAACGCGTTGGTTCCACCATGCAAAATCATTTTTTCTCCCGCTACTCAGAAGAGCAGGCAAGACTAGTCTCATTGAAACTTGCCTACTCTTCTGAGCACTGGCATTGCAAGCCGTTTGCGCGGAATATGACAAAAAGGTTAAAAGGCACAGGTGACTCGAGCCGAGAAGGAAAGAGCGAGGATGTGACATCACTGACAATGCTTTCCGAGGCGCGATAAACCTGTCTCATGTCCAAAGTGTGGACATCAACTGGTACTCAGAGAAAATGGTAAAAACTGTGTGGAGAGACCTGCGGTGACTTGATCAGACGTGAGCAGTTGCGTCTATTTGAGGTCACAGACAGTGCTCTGACGGCAAGTCAGCGCTTGTCTGACGTCCTTACATGGTAGCATCTCAAACCATTAGCAAAGCCGTTGAAAAAAAGTATTCGTGGCCTGACATGTGTTCAAACAAGAAACGTTACTTGAATGTGATGCAACTGACACTACAAGGCCACATTTCAACTTGTCTGATAGTCTAAGAGTGGGCATTTTGAGTCGTTGGTAAAGAATATGACGAAAAAGTTTCAGGGCCACAGGTGACATGTTGAGTGGACAGAGAAAGAGCAAAGAGGTCACTGCAGATCATTTCACAAATGCGGTAAAACTTCTTTCATGTCCTTTACATGGAAATTAAGCAATCCTGAAAGGAGCTGAACAAAAAAAGTATTTGGAGGGGAAAGGTGACATGAGCACACATGAGCAGTGGTGTCTGTTTCAGGTCACACACAATGCTTGGTAGAGCCCTCGTATCTTGTCTGCTGTCCTATGCATTGCCATTACATGCTGTTGGCAAAGGTGCTAACAAAAAGTTTTTGACCTCAGCAGTGTGTTCAGACATGAACAGTCAATTGTATGTGATCTCCCTGTCCACTGACAACACACTTCAGTTGGTAGGCAAGGCAATTGTCTACTATCTCAACTGTGGGCATTGCAAGCCGTTGCCAAAAGAGATGACAAAAAGGTTTCAAGGTCACGGACAATGGGTGACGTGGCGAACAGTCAACCGAAATGGAAAGAGTTTGTGCATAAGGTCACTGACGACGCCTTCCCAGACGTAGAAAAATTGTCTCATGTCCTATGCGTAGACATCAACTGGTCCCTCATGGAATTTGACGCAAAAAGGCATTGGCGGCGACGGGTGACGTGAGCAGACGTGAACAGTTGCGTCACTTGCTTACAAGGTCACAGACAATGATGGATGCCTCCACTGTGGTCTGACCTCCTATGCGTCGGCATTGCAAGCCGTTTGCAAAGGAGTCGGCAAAAGCTATTCGAGGCCAGTCGTGTGTTCGGACTCTGGACGTGGACACTTGGTTGGATGCGTGGTCTCCCATAAAATCTCATTTTGGGCAAATGCGTGCTCGTCTCACTTCCCATGCGATGGCATCACAAGCCTTTCACAAAGGAGTGGACCAAAAACGTGGAGGCCACGGACGATCTCGTGACCGAGTCCACATTGGGTACCAGTGGGTGGAAGCCTGTCGGGACAGACAAGTAATAGATACTAGTTGCAAAGAGCACTTAGTTTTTTGTACAGCGCAGGAAAAGAGGGAGCATTGTTTGCGTAATAATTGGCGGGGGCGTCTGGGCGTCAGCACGAAAAAAGAGAGAGTAAGCCCATGCCCCAGCGACCTGATCAGCAAGCCAAGTCAACGGGGAGTACACTGGACGTACACACTCGACAGGACGTCGGAGAAGACAAAGAAGTCAATCGACTGGAGCGAGGAATCGTGTTGTTGCAGGAAAACCCCTGGGGAGAGGAATCGATCTGTGGAGCGGCAAGTCCCTGTGCCCTGTGCGGCAAGGAGTTGGTCGCTTGAGACGAAGGCAGCGAGAGCGAGTGGACGAGGACGGAGATACCAAGGAAAAGAGAAGGAAAGGTTAAGATGGATCGAATGGGAGGAGCGACGATGCGGGCTGCGTTGGTGTTGGTGNTGCTGGTTGCCGCGTGGAGTGGACTCGCTGACGGGCAGACGCAGGCGGACGACTGCGCGGTCTTCGAATCTCTGTACACGCAGAGCGGACTNGCGATTCCTTGGACGGCGGGAAACTGCTGCGCGTTCACGCGATTCTTTCCAAACTCGCCCTCATTCAAATGCGACGCGGACTTGAGAGTCGTGCAGGCAAATCTCTACAACCAGGACATCG
>KQ965811.1:43068-59058 GCA_001574975.1 Gonapodya prolifera JEL478
AACAATCTGCAGGGGACGCTGACACCAGCCCTGGCAGGACTCGTCTTTCTGACGACGCTGCATCTCGACGCAAACTTCTTCACCGGACAAATCCCGAGCTTGGCATCTCTGACAATGCTGAACGAGTTATGGCTCTCAGGCAACAGTGAGTCCTCGTTGGGTTTACACACGAACTCTGGACCCGTCTGACCCGTCAAACAACCCTCCCCCCCCCCCCGTCCTCCCAAAAGACCTCACCGGCCAAATCGACAACCTCTTCCCCACCACAATCACCTCATGCACGCTCACCGACGCCGCGTCCAACACCGGTCTCTTCTCCTGCCTGTCCCAATTCCCCAACGCATGCTCGCACACGGGCGGACTCATCCCCGTCGGGATCACGGGCACGCAATGCGCTACAGGAGGTGTCGCGCCCGCCGGTGCCGCACCTGCTGCCTCGTCCTCGGCACCCGCACGCTCTTCCTCTTCACCACTCCGCCCATCATCTTCCATGCCGGCCGCCTCGTCAACCCGCGCCGCATCATCCGCCCCCACCGCCGCCGCTCCAATCACAACCCGCGGACCCAGCGCCACCCCAACCGCCTCATCACCCGCCTCCACCTCACCCGGCACAGGCGCCCTGGCCGCCGCCCCAGCGCCATCCACCTCACCGGGCGGGATCGCCGCAGCCGTGATTTTCTCCGTGCTGGGCGCCGCGCTGCTGATTGCCGGGATGTACGTGCTCACGCTCCGGCGCAAGGGCATATCATGGCAAGACGCCGTCTCGGACCTCCAATCCCGTATCGGCCTCTCAGGCCTGGGTGGTGGTGCAGGCGGCGGTGCGGGTGGAGGCACGTGGCCCGACCTAGACTCCAAAACGCTCAACACCGCGCCATACAAAGACCCCGACGCCAATTTCTACACGTACGCCCAATCTCGCTCTCTTCGTCAACTCCTTGCACCGCGGGACAGTCTCCGCGGCGGCGGGCGTGGGGGTGACCGCGGTGGGGCGAACGGAAGCCGAGGCCTGGGCCTGTCCGAGAACCCCCCGCTTCCCTCACCGGGCGCGATCGAAAGGGCAGGGTGGCCTTCGGCGGGGTACGCCCTGATGGACCTTGCGTCGCCCGTCACTGCCACTCCCGGGGGCAAGACGACCACCGCCGGTGGGAGTGGTGGAGGGGGAGGAGAGTGGAGCAGGAAACAATACGTGCACCCGCAGCCGGGGAGTATCGTCGCAGACGAGCGCGGGCGGAGCCGTGAGAGGGACAGGGACAGGTCGCTTGACATACCTCTGCAGCAAGACCAATACACGCGAGGCCCCGCGCCGCCGGAGAAGGACTACGACCCGGATCGCGGGTGGCATGTCGGGAGCGTGCGTGCCAATTCTCACGCATCGATGGCGCATTCGGTAGCGCTCCAAAGGCCAGGCTCGTCGTCGGGTCTTTCTGCACATGCGAAGCGCAACATCCCGTCACAGTCCATCGCCGCACAAGGAGGAGCTGGGGGAGCACGCGATCGCACATCCCGCGCATCGCACTCATCCCGTCGTGCACCGTCGGCCCCACCCGACGACCGGGTGCTGCACAACCCGTTCGCCGAAGACACCTTCTCGGACTCGCTCGGATCCCTCCCGGACACGCCCCCTCCCGCCCAAACCTGGTCGCAAAGGAGGTTGTCTCTGGGGGGAGGCGTGTTGGGAGCAGGAGCGGGGATAAGGGAGAGTGAGCGGGATGAGAGGTTCCCCATTCGGAGGAACATGAGTCTGGGGGATTTGACGGTGCCGTTGCCGCCCGAGTTGTACGAGGATCCGGTGCCGGCTCAGAGTGGGGGTGAGGAACGGGAGCGGGACAGGGACAGGGACCGGGGGAAGGGAAAAGAAGAAGGAGGAAGCATCCCGCGCCGCCGCGACTCGCGGCGGAAGTCAAGCAATGGTGGAAGCGGTAGCTCACCCTCGCGCGACGGCGCCTCTCCAAAACGCTCCAACTCCAAATCTGGGCGTTCCGGCAGCAACAATTCCGGGGCCAACTTAGGCAGGTCGGATTCAGGTGGTGGGAAAGGCGGGAGGAGTGGGTCGTTGCGGAGCAAATCCAAGTCGGGCAAGTCCTCCAGCTCGTCGGCAGTCCCTTCACGCCCCACGGAGGCAGAACTCCACCAAAACGACGCTCTATCACGCAACGTGCGCTCTCGCTCGCCCTCACCGGCACCATACTCTGACGACGCCGGCCCCGAAAGTCCGCCGTTTGGGTACTCCCCGCGCTCGCTCACTCTCCCGTCGCCCGTGATTCCATCCAACAGGGCCACACCCGACTTGAGACCCGCTGACGCGTACGGGCACGGGCAAGTCGGGTTGTTGAGCAGAGTCCCGGGCGCCGTCAGGGGAAGTTCCAAGACGGAGAGTGCTGTGCGGTGGGCTGCGAACGCGAGTGGTGGGGAGACGGGACCTGTGCCCAGCCCGGGCGTGTTTGAGCCGTTGCCGACGCCGGATGGTTTTGGTGGGTTGGCGACTGTGTTAGGGTTGGGTGGGACGCCGGAGAGAGGGCGGGGCCGCCAAGTCGAGGAGGACTACGAAGAGGAGGAGGAAGAAGCGAGACGAGACGAGGAAGCGAGGCGTGAAGAGGAAGTAATGCGTGAGGAGGAAGCGAGACGTGAGGAGGAAGAGAGGGCAGAACAGCAGCGACCACAGACAGGACGCCGACCGATATCCATGGCGGAGAAGCGTATGTCGCTTGCAGATGGTGCTGGCAAGAGGATGTCGTTTGTGGAAAAGTTAAGGCAGTTGGAAGAAGAAGAGGGGGGCATCGTGGGTGAGAGGCGATCGGTGTATGGAGCCGGAGGGGAGCGACGGACGTCGACGTACGGCGGCAAGAGGATTTCGAGGGTGATGGAGGAACCAGTGCTGCGTGGACCCGAAGACGATGAGGACGAAATGCAACTCACAATCCCGGATACTCCCCAGCCAGTCGACGGGAAGGAAACTAGACCCGTGGAGAGGAGGGTTGACGAGTGGCTGGACGGTGGTGCTGGAACTCGAGCCCCGTCACGTTCGAACTCAATGTTGGCCGAGCGTGCCCCATCGCGGTCGAACTCTCGTCTGGAAAGGGATGTCCCGGAGGAGAAAGTCAGCACCCTCACTCGGTCCAAGTCCGCTGCGGTACGACCACTGTTTCGCGTTGAAGGATCGAACGGGACGGTAGACCGTGCTGCGTCACGTCAATCTCGTGCCGATTCCCGTCTTTCCCGTCGTGCGTCTGTTGCGGGTACTGGCAACCGTCTGTCAGTGCCCGGAGTTGGAGTCTTCGCACCAGTATCACCAGCAGACAGTGCGGCAGACGGGTACAGCGACCTTCTCTCACCCTATCAGCGAACGATTTTGAGCTCGCAGCTTGGAAGCGTGAACGGGGATGTGGAAGGGTGGGTTGATGGGTATGCCGAGGGAGAGGAGGAAGAGTTTGTAGGCGACGCAGAGTCGGTCGATCCGGCGTCACCTGGGCCAGGTGGGAAGGTCGCCAAGGGGAATAGAGCATGGGAGTATGCTTCGTACGTGGACGGGAACGTATGAGCGCCGGATCGACAGATGCTGATAATGGAAACGTGGTATGGATTTGGAATTTTGTTTTTGAGTATGTCGATGGAAGTTGATCTTCGCCGACACGCGTGATTTCGTATTTGATGTATTGTCTTGAATGTGAGGAATGTAATGTTGGCCAGGTGCCGTTGATGCGTCATGCGAGTTGTAGACCACCGAATTACGACACTGAAAGCCCTTTTAAAATAGCCTCCATTGACTTTTCATTCTTCAAGAATAGTGCAGATTGCAGGTACCGAGCAGCAGCTTCACTGTGGGCACTTGAACAGCAATAGCAGAGTTCTGCAAAAGGGAAGAAATGTACTTTTCTCTAATCTTCTCACTTGGGAGTGAAGACTGATGGAACCGAGTGAAATACAGTAAAGGTACTATACTCGTGTCGCACTGACCGAAAGACTGAGCGTTCGGCCCGCAATGTCTTCCAACCATTCTTCCTCGGTCAATGCCTTTCGATTTCTGGACCTACCGCCAGAAACCATCGCACATATCGGTGTGTTCGCCACATCCTACCGTTGGCCTTCGCAACCGGCGCGCTCAACCGGCACTTAAAGAGCATCTTCGGTGATCCTATCATCATCGCTGCTCATGATTTCCGCCATTATCCTTCACCCGAACATGCCCTCGTGGCGGAATCGTCGATCGGGGACGTGGAAGTCGCATCCTGTGCGCCGAAGCCGACGTGAACAAGGCCGTTTTAGTGCAAAAAGTGCCACATTCCCCGCTATCGGAGACGGCGAAACGTGGTCACCTTAAGGCAGTCCGATGTCTGCTGGATGCCGGAGCGGAAGTCGATCGATAGTACGGTGCTGCACTCATAAATGCGTGCCAGTACGGCCACGCTTCCACTGCGGAGCTCCTTGTGGAACGCGGGTCGGAATTGGGCCCCGTCAAATACGCAGAACGACACGTCGTTCGGCTAGAATTCATTTCTAAAAACGGTAACATGACTATTATTGTCCGATTGAGCTTTACAAAGCAACACTAGTGTCATGTCCTGCGACCACAGGAATTCAGCAAGACAAACACATCCGCGAAGCACTGCACGTCGAGGTCTGATGGCGACAGCGCCAGACTCTGTGTCGCACCGGTTTCGCCTCCTCGACTTCCCCTCCGAGATCATCGCGCGGATTGGAACATTCGCCACATTCAATCGTCTTGCCTTCCCCACCGGCGCGCTAAATCGTCACTTAAGGAGCATATTTTCGGATCCGAGTGACATTGCGGCTCGTGCTGTCGTCCGCTATGGATCACCAAATCTCGCCCTCGTGGCGGAAGCCTCATTTCCCGGCGATGCCGCAGTCATCGGCATCCTTTGCCAGCGTGCTGATGTGGACGTGCTCGTCGAGTTTCAGGATGACGAGTGCTCTGCATTGCAAATGGCTGCGGCTCGCGGACACTTTGAGGCCGTGCAATGTTTGCTGGACGCGGGAGTAACAATCGTGACTACTTATACCAGAAACCCTCTCCTAGAAGCATGCAGACATGGGCACGGAAGAATACTGGAGGCTTTTCTGGATCGGGGGGTGGATTTGCGCAGGCTCGATGTAGAACTCATCTGCGCAGAAGATTGCTTCAGGGCTGCCGTCGGGGCTGGTCACCTTGAAATCGTACAAATCCTGATAGGTCGTGGGCTCTATCTGCCAGAGGACATGCCCGGAGTTCTCATTGGCTCCTTTTCCGTGGGGCGTCTCGATATTGTGAACCTTTTGCTTTCTAATGGTGCGGAACTAACCCCTTCCGCACCCGGTGAAGCTACGACTTTCACCAATTGCTTGAGTTCCGCTGCTTATAACGGGCACTTGGACGCTGTGAAGTTTCTTCTCGAACTCCGCGGAAATGCCAATATTAAGCCTGACGAAGGGCCAGAGTTGGCGCTCATTTCGGCAGCAGATGGCAGAAGGATGGATATATTTAAATATCTTCTCGACAGGGGAGCTGATATTAATGCGCAGGATGGGGAGGTGCTGTACCAGCAGGCGATCTCTGGTGCTTACAGCGACGACAAGGAAGTTGTCCAAATTTTTCTCCGGTGGGGAGCAGAGATGGATCCTGTGATCGAAAGATTGAAGCAGGACGGCGAAACTGGCGAAGAGGCTCTGGCATTTCTGAAGCAATGTTTGGAAGAAATACAGGATGAGGTGCTGCCTGGGAATAAATAGGAAATGTGAGCACCGGGTCGGAGCTGGAGAAAAGTTTGGCGTGGTATTTTGTGGCTCTGGGTGAATGTTTGGACGGCGCAGATGGTTTGAGAACTTTGCAGGGTCGTTCGCTTTGTGTCGGAACTTTGCGAGGAGGAAATGCATGATACAGGGTAGACTGACGACAGAAGTAGAAGCGGAGACTGGACCTCTCACCGGACAATGCAGAGCGGGTGCTCTCAGGAAGAGATACTTCCCGCCATCACCACCTGTTCATTGGTGATCAAGTTCAGTTTCATAATATTCGCTATGTTCTGCTAAACCTGAGCATCGCCCGTAGTTTGGTGGTAGTCTATTTGCAAAATGTCAATAGAACTTCACGTTATTGCACCGCTCGTGCAAGTTTTCTTGGTGACAGCGGGAAGTATCCCTCGAGGGCTGCGGCTAACCATTCCAAGCAAACCTCGTCTTCGAGGCGCTGCCCATCCACGCCAGATCGCAATGGAAGCAGACTCTGCGTCGCACCGTTTTCGTCTCCTCGATTTTCCCTCTGGGATCATCGCGCGGATCGGTGTGTTTTCCACCGTCCCGCTTTTCCCACAGGCGCACTCAATCGGCGCTTGCAGAGCTCATTTTCTGATCCGCGGGACATTGCGGCTCGTTCTCTCGTACTACGCTTCACCCGAAGTCGCCCTCGTGGGGGAAAATTATGCTTTATTGCGGGCCCCAAATATTGAAGTCATCGGTATTCTTTGTGAGCGAGCTGATGTGAACCCAGTCGTCAAATTCCGGTATCAAGAGTGTTATGCACTACAAATGGCGGCGTCTCGTCGACGTTTCGAAGCCGTGCAATGTTTGCTGGACGCGGGGGCCACAATCGGTGCAGAGGATTGTTTCAGGGCCGCCACCAGTTGGGGCCGTCTGGAAATTGTACAACTCCTGATACGCCGTGGTCTCTTCAAGTCCTCGCAAGGATGTGGCAATGGTCACGAGACTCACGTAGCTACAAAGTAATACCAGCTCGTTCGACGCAAGCAGGTGTTCTCGGATATCTGCAGTAAACAAGTCGGCCTGGCATCGGTGGAAGGATGCCGTGTCGGAAGAGCGCAAACGAGACCAATGCCGCATGGAAGGCAAACCAATGAACATCCAGGGCGTGCGACTATTGAGGAAAGCTACACCACGGGACAAGTGATAAGGTCACTGGCCGCGCAGAGGAAGATAATCGCAAGGTGGGGCTGTATCAGGTCTGCTCGAGCGAGTTAATGTAGCAACCGGCAAGTGTTTCAAAGTTGTCTTTGGAGGAGGAAGCCTTGGGGTGTTACCGATATGTTGCAAGAAAAGTGCAATCGGTGACACTCCACAAGGATGTGACAATAGCCACACAACTCAAGTAGCGTCAAAACGACCAATGTCTTGCCAAACAGGTACAAATTTGGGTGCGGCGGAGATGTCGGCGGGTCTATCGTGATGAATGGATGACGTTGGCAACTTGTTTCCCAAGTGGTGCACACGAGTGCCAAAAAATCTCCTTGTCGGGGTGGTGATCAAGTCCAGGAGGGACCCACAAGTTTGGACATCAATTGCCCTTATTGAGCCGGTGTTACAATCCACAAGCAACCCACAAATTTGGATGACACTTGATTATTGCTGCAAAATTGAGGAACATCCCGTGCAAACAAGTAACCTGGTCAAGGGCGCATAGAGTGTTCCCAAACTTCGCTCAATTAACAAGTTCGTCTGGCATCATATAAAGGATGCCACGAAGGAGGAGCAGAAAGAGGACGACTGCCACTTGCAAGGAGGACCAAGGATCGACAGCTTGTGATGAATTTGTAACCTCACGCCACGGGACGAGCGACAAGGTCAGTGGCCGTGCAGAGTGAGATCACAGATCCATCGTGCCATGAGACAGTATCAGTTCTCCCTGAGCGAGTGGCGTGTGAGGTCTCGCAAAATCATCCAAATAGTACAAAGTCCAAGCTGACGAGAAGAAGTTCAAAGAGGGAGCGAGTAACAACGAACGATACACTGCTCGAGAAGATTTGGGTGATCTTGAGCAACAGGAGGGGTGACGAGACTTGCTGCAAAGGGTGAGTACCCCCACATGTTGCACTGGTATTGATGTTTTTGGACGAGACGGAGCTCGGGGAAAGATTGGTTCCAGGACTCGTCAGAGTACATAAGCAAATCTGATGCCAATATCATGATATCGAAAACTCAGCGAGAAAGTGTGGTGACAATTACCGCTGAGTTTTAAGAAATCATGAGAATGGGGGTGAACAAGCGTTTATGGGGGTACGATGAGGTGTCCTGAGACGTGAGTGCGCTCCAGTCAGCAGAAAGGTCCAAGGCTCGACAAAAGCAAAATACAGTAGTTTGGGTTGGTGACTCAATTCATAACACTCATCGGGTGACGTGACAATGTCACAGACGCGAGCAGTGATAGAAATGAGTCGGCCACCCTAGAGAGTCTTGTCCAAGAATTCTGACGGGCCTAATCAGACATCCAAGGTCACGTTCCTGTCGGTTCTGACTTGCAAAGACCAATGACCGTGAACCACTGCGAGTGCTTGGCAAGAAGGGACTGGTGCAAGTATAAGCAGTCTAAGGAGGACTGACGATCCGGGATTTGGAAGGGTTTGCACAGATCACACGCCACTGGACATGTGACGCAGTGATGTCACCGGCCGGGCAGAGTGTGATGCACGCGTATCCTTCACGGGTGGACACCATCGGATGTCCAGTGACAAGCGAAGGTACTGGACCAAAAACGCGTCAATACTGCCATGAAACTGCGTACTTGCATACATCGCACTGAACAAGGTCTTGTCTCCTCAGTCGTGCTCTGAGTCCCGGTCCCGGACCCAAATTCTATCAGCAAAGGCGAACAAAGGTTTCGTCGTGCATGGCAACGTGGTCAAGTTCTAGTCTGCTTTGTAAAAACGACCGCAACTTGATCACGTGGCCCGAGGTTGTGGGGAGGATCGATTCAGCTGGACCCATTTTACAAAGCTTATCGTGTAATCATGGATCGTGGTCGAGGAGGGCTGGGACGAGTTCAAAGAGTGCCGACTTCCGATTGCAAAAAGGCGGTCGGACAAAATGACACCTGGGCATTAAGGGGAACCTGGGAACTCAGCGCCACGGAGTAGGCGACGAAGTCACGTCACCGGCCTGGTAGCGTGAAGCTCCCAGGTATCCATCTATGGCGGGAACCGTGTCAAATTCCCGTTGGTGACTGGCATATGCACAGCATTCTTCCGGGGTGCGTCCATAGGTCGACCACTTTGAGAGGTGAACTCATATCAAGCCGGCGTGCGTGAAGAGAGGGTTTGAATACATATCATCAAAAGATGATGTCCAAGAAAAGGGAAGGAATCATAATGTGTTCGTGTCCCCCGTTGAGCATATGAGGTGATGATACTTCATCATTTCGAGTCGTGTCGCAGTTCAGGAGATGTCTCGCGCGTCGTTTTCGCGAACCGAAAGAGGGTGTGACGCGGTGGAATCCAGACATGATGCGCAGAAAGAGAGAGGCAGAGAAACAGAGAGACGAAGGCAGATAGAGAGGTGGAGAAGAGCCGGGAGTTGTAGAATGGAGCGACAGAAAACAGACAAAAACGGGATGTGGCGTCGGATCGGGGGGTGCTGATCGACGGGTGACCGGATTGGGAAAACAGCGACGAGTCGAGTGTAAAGCAGTCGAGTTGTCGCAGAGCGCAGAGAATAGCAAAGAGCAAGAAGAAGAGAAGTGTCAAGTCACTCTTTTCCTTTTTCAGCCGCAAAAGCGACCACCACCCTGCGACTGCGCCACCAGACCAATCCAATTGCGCGGCGACGACGGACGCAGACGACGGCGACTGCGAGGAGACAGAGAGCGAAAGAATCGAGAGACTGGACCGGAAAGAGCGAGACGATTCGAACGATGGGCGGACTCGGACTCTTGCGCGGAGTGCTGGCGACGTCGCTGGNCGCGGGACTCGCACTGTCGTTGCTTGGCAGCGCATCGGCGCAGACGCAGGTGGACGACTGCAAGGTGTTCGAAACACTCTACGCACAATCGAACCGAACCATTCCCTGGACGGCGGGTCAGTGCTGCTCCTTCACCCAGAACTGGCCCGCGTCCCCGTCCTTCAACTGCAAGGGCGGGCGAGTCACAGAGGCACACCTGTGCTGCCAGCAACTGTCGGGGACCATTCCGGCGCTGGCGGGCCTGACGCAGCTGCTGGTGCTGGACCTCTACAACAACAAGCTGACCGGGCAGATCCCATCCATGGCCGCGCTCACGCAGCTCGTCGTCCTGGACTTGCCCCAGAACGCACTCACGGGAAACATCGACGGGCTCCTCCCGAACTCGATCCAGGACTGCTACCTCACGTACAACAACTCTAACCCCGGGCTCTTCTCGTGCAACGGAAACTTCCCCGGTGCTTGCCTCGTCACGCACTTCGGGCTTAACCAGTCCGTCACGGCCGGGCCTGGCTGTTCCTTCACACCGCCAGCCCTCCCTCCCACCGCTGCACTACAAGCCGCCGGAGGCACCACCGACGGCACCGCCAACGCACCCGCATCCTCGGGCGGCGGACCCAACATCGGCGCCATTGTCGGCGGTCTTCTCGCCGCGGTGGTGATCGTTGGCGCGGCGGCATTCTTTGTCGTCAGGCAGAGGAGGGGCGGGTCCATGCGAGTGACCAGGTTCAGCAAGCGGAGTTCGGAGAATGTGGGAGAGTTTGGTGGAAAGTACGGCGGGCCAGATATGTCGACGCCGTGGAGAGGTGAGCCTCGGATTTTGGTGGTTTGGGCGGGGGGTGGGGGCGGAGACACCACCGGGTGGGGGGACGTGCGACGAAGGCAGAAGGCACAATATGCACCTGGAGGCGGAAGAAGGTCGAGCGACGGAATAGAACCGTGTTTGACGTATCCAGGGGCGACCACCGTACGCAGATTGGTCTGGGACAGAGAGTGTCGTTTTCTTGCTTGGTTCTTGTACTGGTTCTGTTCGATTGACTTATTTATCGCCTCACCCACGTCCAGGCCTCTCCCCCCCACCCTCCCCCGACCGCGCCAACCGCAACCTGGCCCCCTCCGCATCCATGAAACTCGGCATCTCGTGGCTGCGCATGCCCAACATGGGCCGGACCCAATCCACAAAAGGCCTGACCTCCAACGCTGCCCCACACGCCACCGGCAACGGCGCCTACACCCTCCCGCGCCCAACAACCCCGCCCTCAGCACCCGACACGACGTACGCCAGGGGGGCCGGCGGACCAATGGACCTGTCCACGATCCTCGACACGGACTTTTGGAGCGACAAGGAGCGTGCGACAAGGGAGGGCGACAAGGCCGACGAAGAGTGGCGGTCTGACGCGATTGCGGCGCTGGACTACGCCGGTGACGCGCCAGCGGTCAGGGCAGGGTGGGGCGTGAGCAGCACGGCGCAGGCGTATGCGAGGGGGAATGCGGCTGTGCGCGGGACCACGACCGTGTTGGGAGCTGGAGGAGTAGGGTTGGCCGGCGCGGTTGCGAAACAGCAGCAGCAGGAGCAGGTGTGGGATAACCCGTTCACGGATGTGTACCAGTCCTCGTCCTCGATGGCCACGCCTACGCGCGGGCGGACGGATGATGTTGGTGATGAGAGGGTCGGAAGGCAACGGAGCCGGTCGCGCAAGGGCGACGATCCCAAGGATATGACGGGTAAAGGGAGACGCAAGTCTGTCGACGCTGGTGGGAGCAGGGCGCGGTCAAAGAGCCCGGGCGCTGTGGGGCGGAAGGAGAGCAAGAGGGATAAGGGCACCCCGGAGCGTCGTAAGAGTAAGAGCGGCGGCGGGGAGGGCATGGCGGGGATGATCTCCACCGACGACGGTGGGTCCTCCCCCGCTCTGGGCGCGAGGGGAGGCAGCAAGAAGAAGCGGGCGGCGTCGACGGACCGGAAGCATAAGAGGAGTGGAAGCACGGCGGGCGACGGAACGTTGGACAGGACCAAGAGTGGGAGTGGCAAGAGGAGTAAGAGTCCGGGGAGGGTGCAGGAGAGTTGGGAGGTTGCGGATGGGTATTATTAAGGCGCTATGGTGCGGGAGGGAAGGGGTGGTGGTATGGGGATGGAGGAAGGAAAGAGTGTGGGACCGTACGCAGGAGCGCTGGGTCGTGACGAGCGGGCGGTGTTGGGACGGAGTTCGTGGTTGATGGCGCGGCATGCGGTGTGCGGGAGAGGCGTATGGACTGGCGTGGATCGTCAGTTCAGAACCTGCTCTTTATTTTCCCCGGAGGGAAGAGGACTCCTGTGGTGTTTGTAAGTTAGATGCGACGAGGGTACTTTAGTGCTTTTCTTTATTGGAGAGTGGTGTTTGTATGAGGCTCTTAGAATTATGTTAACGCAATTCCTTTATATGGCAGTCGTGTGCGTTTGTGTTGATATTCGTAGTGATTGTAGTTCGGACTCTGCAGGCCTCAAGTTCCAACGTCGCCAGACACCTCATTACGGGTAAAGCGATATGCTGATGCATTAATGGCACGGGGGTCTGTGCATTCTTCTTACCAAGCATGAAGTTCTGGGCCTGGCAAGTGCCAAGGCCCTCTGCCGAGCATCTCGGCTTCATCCGATCTCAAACTCTTCCTCCGAGCTCCGACCACATTCGACAAGTTGTTGTGCGTGTATGATCATGCGAGTGCGAAAGCAATTCATTTGCACCAGCACAGATCAACCCTCCTTTCGTGGGCCGTGCGTTGACGCAATGTTTGGTGTCATCCACGCCGGCTACAGTAAGGAATCGCCGGCCGTCGCCCGTTGGTGGACCATCGCGACTTCGAGTCTTGCGAGCCGATCCTCGAAGCCCTGCGGACGAAATAATCGGGTTCAAGAAAGAAGCTCTCCTGCGACTGACTCACTTTGTCATCACCATGTTTCCAAATATATTGGAAATCAGCCCTTCAGTGTGCTACCACTGCGGTGAAATAGAGGATCCCAATTACAGGATATACATTACGTCATATGACTGTTGTGATTCCTGGCTCTATCCCCTTCGCACATTATGGTGCACGGAAGCGACTTGATAAGGCGACTCCTCGCTGTGGTGATCGTGACTTAAAGTAATATGAAGTTCAGTTTGCATATACTGTCTCAAAGCTTCTCCGCGAGTTTACAGTCACTGCCACAGTAAAAGCAACGCGGTTCTATCTACGTAATTCCTATGGTTGCCTGGGAAGAAGTGGCTGTTGACCCTTTGAACATGTTGGTAAAACTATCGCGATCCAAGTTCTGACATGGAGGACAATCATGCACTGATATGACGCACGATCGAAGTCCCATAGTGGTTGGTCCACCACAGTAGCACATGAGTATTCTATGCTCTCTGCAAAAGGACCCATCGCCACTTGCGACATCGGAATCCAGGAAAGTACTTTGGAGTTACTCTGCACTCGCCACACTCATCTCTCTTTGCGCATCCTGAAAAGTGGCAGCGTTCCCATGTTGAAAAGCAATTTCGACACTGGTGTTGGCCAGCCCTCAAACATCCAGGGCATGACTCCGGAAAAACCTAGTGGGGTCTGAAACCGCCCCTCCGACATTTCGGTCTCCATGATAGCACACGGGCTGCATACTAATGGGAAAACGTGTACGAGTTTTGGAAACAAATCCTACGCTGCTTTAGAGAAGCTCCGGAGCTCGTGATCGAAAATTGCGGTGAAAGCTGGGCGCTGGAAGCTTTTGGTGTCTCGTGTTTACTCGTAAAATTCTCAGCTGATATTCTCCACGTTGGAGTGGTGAACGTTTATTCGTTCGAAATGTTTGAGAGGCCAGCAGGTCCGCCAACCCAACGTCGGAGCACCTAGCAAAGGACAGATGAACCAAGCCTCGCCGCTGAAGAAGTCTTACGACGGTCTATTTTGTCACTGATGTGCCATCCAGGATAACCTTCCGGAAGTTCCCCATGACCTGTGTCCGGGATATTCTATCCGTGGATGATAAGTCCCAGCTCGCGATGACGCCTACGCATCGCTCAAATTGTCCATCTCCAACACCTATTCCGCATTTTGAAAAGTCGACGTGCTGTCAGAGAACCAGGATGCGAAGGATGGACCGCATGGATCGTCATGTCGTTGCGAGGCGAATCCGGGACCGAACGGGGAGGTAGGAGGAGATTGCGAGGGAGGTTTCACGAGGGAGAGCCAGGAGGGATGCCATCGAGTCGGAGGAGATGGGGAATCGGTTCGAGGATCGGCTTGCAAAATCTGCAGCCGCGGAAATTCCGCTATCTAGCGAAGGTAATCGCTCACTTCCTCTCGCCCATACAGAGCGCAGGGAGAGAATATCGGCCAAGGAACCCAACGGTACGTTTCGACATCCGTTGAACGCCAAGTAGACCATTTCAGGTTCCTGGAGAAGTCTAATAATCGTCCAAGCAGTCACGGCCGTGTTGCTCAGCGTGACTTTTCTGAAATTGGCGATCACCAGGGCCCTCGATGCTCCATCCGTCCATCCACCGTGAACCCATTGCGCGATGAGGCTGACACATCCATCGTATTCTCCGTCTCCCATCCTCACGCCGTACTCCGAAAAGCTCACCGACATCTGAGCGGGGTCGAATGTGGGTTCCTTTCGTTGAGTCGAGGAGCTGAAGAATAAGCAAGAGTTTTCTGGTACGTAAGTATTACACATTTCTTCTTGATTTGCTGAATGGGCAGCATCACCTGCAAATGTCTACCAAGAGTTTGATTCCTGATAACAAAGATGTAGTATACTATGAAATGCGGCTACCACTCTGCTGCTGCTCCGTGTAATTACAGCACACTCTCCCTTCCTCTGTCGCTCCAACAAAAACCACCACCGACAACATGCTGCTCCCAACGACCTCACCCGCACCACCACACAACATCACGCGCCTCCCCACGACGACCCCTGGTTATCCTGGTACTGCTGCGGTGGTTGGGGCAACGGCGGCCGGGGCAAGGACGACATGTTGTTCCGCCGCGGTGGAGGTGAGGGCATGGACACCATATCGTCCGCCGGAGGCATCTGCGATCGTCGGCGCTCGTTCCCCCCGGCAGCGAAAGACCGAGGCCGGTCCGGGTTCATCCCAGCCGGGGCCGAGGGCGGGCGACGCGGGGAGTCGCCGTAGTCGTCCCCTCCGCCGCCGTTGTGTTGTGCGAACGACGTCGCGGGGCGTTGCTGTGGGGGGCTCGTCCGGGGCGGACCTGCGACGTCTCCTCCTCCGCCGTACGCACCGGCCACGGAACGGGGCCGGTCCTGGGCGCGCATATCCGGAGATCTGGACGGCTGGGTTGTTTGCCCACCTGTCTGCTGGTAGTACGCTGCGGCCGTGGCGGGGCGCTGTTGCGGTGGGGGGGATTGCTGCGGGTTGGCGTTGTAGGCGCCGTGGGAGGTTGCAGGGCGTGGGCCGAGCGGGCTGGACGAGCCGCTGCCGCTGCCGTGGTAGGCCTGCGACGACGCGGGGCGCTGCTGGTGCATGCTGGGAGCGCCGAACGCTCCTGCTGCGTTTGGAGGCTGCGGGAGGGATTTCTGGCCGGCACCTCCGTAGGCGCCCTGGGCGGCGGGGACGTCGGGCAGGGGAGGTCGACGCGCTCCGGGGCTTCCCATGGGGGTCTGTGTGGGTGATGTGGCCTTGCTGGGAGCGCGGGAGGACATCTCGTAGTCTGTGTTAGTTGGGACGGCTTGGTATGGGCTTCCGGTCTTGGGAGAGGTGGGAGAGCGACGTTCCTTCTTGTGAGGTAGGATGTCGGGGGTGTTAGCGCGTTTCCAGTTATCTGTAATGGGGCGTGAATGCATGCATGAGCGTTTGACACAAACAATTAGGATCAAAATAATGAGGGACACACCTTCCATCCGTTTCCGCCTCCGCAACATGATGAGAGCTGCAGCCAGCATCACAGCGGCTAGGACTGCAACGATGGCGCCTCCGATGACTCCGGCGAGGGCAACGGGGTCGGTCGCTGGTGTCGTAGTTTTGACATTGTTCGGGGACCCGGACCCGGTTGTTGCGGAGGTTCCAGCGGCAGTGGTCGTCTGGGCTCCGGCACTCCCAGTCGCAAGAAGACTTGAAGATTTAGGACAGGCGGCCTGAACGGCGGGGAGACTGTCCTGGCATGCAACAGGGATGTTGTTTGCGCATGCGGAAATCCCGGGATTGGTGTTGTTGTAGCTCAACAGACAGGTGGTCAGGGACTGTGGAAGCAAGCCATCGACACTGCCCGTGAGGTTGTTGCCGTGTATGTCCAGCCGAACGAGGTTTGTAAGCATGGACAAGTCGGGAACGGCTCCTGTCAACA
>KQ965811.1:59428-91225 GCA_001574975.1 Gonapodya prolifera JEL478
GAGCAAGGACAGCGACTCCAGCTGCAATCATCGTCCGTCTCCGCGCCATCGCCGGTGTCTTCCGTGCAACCATCAAATGTGGCGCCCGCGAGTTCGAAGCCTTTTTCCGTCCGCCTTGGTCACCAGTGGCGGTGCCTCACCCAACCAAACCTGCCTCGGGCTTTCCGCGGTTGACAACGCTTGCAGATTCTAAAAGTTGAGTGTCTCAGACTCTTCACCAATAGGATGTGGTCTCTTTTGTCAACTGTGGCTCTTGGGTACTTCCTCACGTCGCCCTTTAGCTTCAATTGCACAGTGACGTTGGTATTCCTGAAGATGAGATGAATCAAAGAAAATTATACTGGCGAACTGGATGTGGAAGAACCGTTTACTGAGGGTGTTTTGCACATGGTGGGCAGCACTACCAAGAGTCTTTGTACCGATCAATTTCGTTACAAAAGGACAAAATGAGTTGAAAACAATTTCTCAAATGGTGGTATCTATCAAAACGTGCAAGTTTGCGTCAGGGAAACGGGGAAACATGCTAACGTCCTCTGTGCAGGATGCAATCATGAAGGGAAACTGAAAATTTAATGGTCACCACCAACCCCCTTTGGTCCTATCACCAGCTCACCCGAAGCAATAACTTGTAGCAAGAAATTGTATTCGACTTTCAATGACGCCGTTTCGAGCTGAGGCGCGCTCTGCGGTGACAAAAGCGTGTACAAAGTCCTTGAGCAGCTGTTTCTCGCAACATGTCACCTTTCCCAACCAGTGAACACACGGTCCCACGCAGTGCAAACTGGTTGAACACGAGGAGGTCTCCCTTTACACTGTCGCACGTGCGCCATTGGTCCACTGTGTCATCACCACGGGGAACACAACTGCAGGGTTGCTCTTTAGTCTTTCGATACCGCATGTGCACTGCTCGGTGTAGTGCCTCCGATGTGTCATGGAATTTCCGGTTCCCAAATGCCCAAATTGCGGGTACTATTGAGTATGCCCCGATTGCGACGATGTGGAGGATGATAGTGAGGAGGTGGAGCACATGTGGTCGATGCACTGTGAAGTTGCTTTTTGTTTGGTGGTAACTCTTCACGGAAGTGCGACGGAATGCTTAGCGCTTTCTTTCAGTGGTGGGCAGTAGATCGTACCTCGTGAACATTTGACCAAAAATATGGTCTAGACAGGTCAAAGACTGGCGTTACAAACTAACTTGCAGGAATTTATTGATTGTCTTATGTAGAGTGAAGAACCGTTTGCCAAGTTATAACACGCGACGGCCGATCATGGAGTCATTTCGCCCATTCCGTCATCTTTCCCCACGTCCTCGACCTCCACCACTTCTCGCGCAAACCCCGATTGTTTCAGTGCAACTGCAATTGAGTCAAGTGTTTGTAAGAGCTTGCTGTTCTTTCTCACCCATTGCAGATTTCAAAAGAGCTCACCACGATAAGCCACCCGGGAAGAAGTGCCAGCTCCTCTGTTCGTTGGTTGGGGTTGAGGAAAGTATCCAGCCGAGTAGCGTCTCCCGCCACGAACTTTGGTATTCTGACGGATAGAGGGCTCGACAATTAAGCTTCCCGCTGACAGGTCCATGGGAGACATCCCAACGTCTTGACGAACGCTGGGCAGAGATGGGATCGGATAGGCGAGGAGACGTTCGGCAAGGCGGAGCAGCTCGGCTGAAGTTTGATCAGCAACGACGACGTAACGTCCGTTCCAGCCACAAGACAGAGAACTCACCAAAATCTTCTTGTGCGACCTGTGATTCGGAGAGTCCGAGTAACTCAAACAGCTGTTCTCGTTTTTCGGAGTCTGACAAACATGTATTCTCCCGAAGCTGTGGGTGTTGGGGCCAAAGTTTTAGTTTGTTTTTGTTCGAATGTCTTTAACAGTGGTAGAAGCTTGACCTGACTCGTCACTTACGAAGCCAAGCGATGTCACTACTCCGTGATGTAAGTCTTCGTCCGGACTGTCCTGGGCAAGGATACGGCGCAACATGTCGACGTATGCATTCAAAATCTTGATCATGGAGAGGTGATTCACGTGCATTTTAAGAAGTCATTCGTTGACTGAAGACGTAAGCACGGAGTTAAAGCTCACTTGGCGTTGGTTTTCCTCAGAGTAGGTCTGCCAACTCGACCTTTGTAATGCTCGTCGAGCATTTGCGCGTGCGCTCTGAAGTGACGCATGGCCAAAACTGCCTGTTGTTGGCCCTTCCACTGACTGATTGCTCTCCAAGTGTTCCATTCCCTCGACGTCTCTCGGCCTCCCAAAAGCTTCCATCGGTAGGCTTCGATGACCTTGTTGATCCCAATCTTCTCGCCGCACCTGTGATTCAGCCATGGCCAATTCAGTCTTTGCATCAATATGAGTAGCACGAGACCCGAAATCGGCGGGGTTGACTGTGTCGTCCAATCAAATAAGGGGACAAATGTGCAAGGACTGCGGAAGTACATCCCTAACCCACACTTTCCAGCAAGACTCGTGGCGAATCCAGCTCCTACGTAAAGCAGCTGTGCATTCGGATCGAGCTCAAGGTCTTCGCCGTGGCCGTGCGTGGTTCGTACCGACATTTTGTGGGTGAGTCACTCACCATTCGGGCTGAAAAACCTGCACCCACCATATCACTCTTCGCAGAAATACATGGCCTCCTTGTCGCTTTCTTTGCTCCCGTGAGAAACCACCATCGCCATTGCTTCTTTCCTCCCGGTTCGGTCAAAGATTCGTCTTGCCAACACCGCCAAATCAATGCGCAGCCTTCTCCGCATCCCTCTTCTCTGGCAGGATGTCGACTTTTCAGAGCATGGGCGGGTATGAGAGATTCATTGGACTCTTGGCGAGCTGGGTTCTGCCATTGTCGGACGTGGGACCATCGTCCCAGACACTTGTGGCAGGCAACTTCAGGAGGGTTGTACTGGATAAAACGGCGGTAACCACCTGGACTGTAGCGAGGCTTCTTCTTCAACGGGAACTGGTTAGCCAATCCATCAGTGGCTGTCGCAAAGTCTTATTTCACGTACTGGCAGAACTTCTGGAATTGCGTGAACCCCAGCCGAACTATATGGGGCCCCTACCGCCAGTAGAAAGTACTGAATTGCGGCTTTGTGTTCTGCAACCGGAATGTACCAACTACAGCCCGGAGGAGCTTCCAGAATTTGATGCCCGCATTCCCCTACTAACCGCCCAACGGATGCAGCGTTTGACATGTTTCCAAATTTCGTAAAAGTTATTCCAACTGTTTGGAGTCAATGTGGACAGTGCAAGAACTTGGAGGACCCTCTACACAGTCAGCATGACTGGGTGAAGAAGTCCTTTACTCGGATGGACACTTCCATTGTGACGGTACTGTCACTGAGGAGTATGGGTCAATGTTAGGATAGGGTAGAATGAGTGTATATTGATTGGATTGGTCTTGTTCTACCCGAGCTATGGACTTTAAATAGTGCGAAACCCGATAGTGGGGGTCGTGCGTCAGGGGTCCGCCCTCGGCGTACGCCCCACGGTCCAACTTGCAAATCAGGTCAGCTTTGCACTGGCCATTTGGAGGAGTGCTGTGCGGAATCTTCAAGGACATGTGACACTGGGTTACACTGCCAAAAATGTCTCAAGGACATGACTGGCTGCTCCAGGTTTAAGTGCAAGAGGCTGTTGTGCCCTGGAACAAGTCTGGGAGAGAGAGTTTCACACATGAAAACAGGCCTTGAAGACTCAGTAGATGCAAATATTTCTGAAGATGAAGGCTCAGCCAGGTTGGTGGATTGCAAGGGAGGGAGGACTCTGGTTCTGAAGAAAATGATGCAGATGAGGCTTGGTCAAATGTAATGAACATGGGGACTCTGCGTCTGAAGAAGATGAGGCACAGGAACACTTGGGTTAGATAACAGTTGACTAGATGTTGCCAAGGACTCTGGCCTCTCAGACAAAGGAGATGTCATCTTGAGGGTGGATTAAGGGCATGGGTATTGAATGTGTGAGCTGTGTGTGAATACCGCATCCTGTGGGACCCTGACAGTTTCAGAGGTGCAAATGAACTTTTTAAATGTTGCCAGAATGATGTTTGTCATGTAAAACTGCTGATATACTTTCTGTACTAGAAAGTGGAGCAAATTATTATCCAATTGCCACTTTGTTTGCTGCTTCTTGTGTGCAGGTGATTACTATAGAAATAGTGCAGCCAGTTCAACTGACAAAAGAAATCTCCAAATTCCAAGTGTTTCCAGTTGTTATGGCATTGCTATCAGCTGTTGTCCCTTCCAAGATGTGCTTGGGGGTGCAATTCTCTAGGAGGAGCTGGACTTCTTGTAGTACAGCTCAATCCTAGGAGACACACAGTTTAATGTCTTGGTTGGTCTCATGTCTGACTAGGTGAAGGAATCCTGCAAATTGATGGACACGTGAGCACCCAAATCCTTGGGCAAAAATCTGGAGCAGCTGCAGCACATAGAAAAGGTCATTTTGGACATTACAGAAGCAACTCATGTCACTGCTCCTCAATGCTTTGTACTTCTTGATTGCCAACTATGCAAACTTGACACTGGATGAGTTCACAGCTGGACCATGTGGGAAGATGAAGGGGGAACAGTTCCACTTTAGTATGATGGGAACTGTCAACTTCAGATCCTGCAAGTTATGGATCAACAAAATCAAGGAACCAAGACCCTGACCTCCTTTGCCTATCCCAGGTGGCAAGGGATGTTTTTCATAAACTTCTCAAAAAATCATACCTGCACAGTACCTCCAGTGCAGTGATTTGCTGGATGTTCTTGAACCCTGCTTACACCACATGATTTGGTGAAGAAGACTTTTACTTGTTCTGGAGTTTTGCCTGTGGACCTAGGCCTAACCCCAGCACAAGACACCTATATTGCTCCTTTTGTGTGGGCAGAGAAGTGTGTTAGGGTTGTGGAAGGCTCTGTTGACATGCCGGGCCACACATGGGCAGAGACTTCCTGCAGTGGGAGTGCTGCTGCAATGGTTGTTCTGGACAAGAGCACTAGTGCATCAGTTGCTTCAGATGCTGGACAGTATGCAGAGCTGCAAAGTTGCTACATAATAGCATCATGCTGGCAATGCACAATAATTTGATGGCTGGAGTGTCAACAGTCTGTTCTGTTAGATATGCAACACTGGTCCCCTTTGCTTGAGTCACATAACTACAACCTGTGCTGTATTGCTTTCTTGTTTTCCATACTGTCCCATACAGTGTGTCACCACATGTCACCAAGAGCAGCCTCCACCAAGGTGCCCAAACTGCAGGTTGCAAAATTTTCCAAATTGTGATGTGGACAATGAAAAAATCCATGGCAACTAATGCAAAGTTGAGTTTTGCTGGCAGCAAAGATGACACTGCTGTAGATTTAAGTGTAGGAAATGTATGTTGGTATTTCAGTTGACCTACAATGATATACTCTTAAATGTTGGTGCAAATTGCTCATGGCCAAGGCAAAGACCTTGAGCAAGTTCCAGGCAAGCAAATTCCAGATGCACAGCTGCTCTGCTTGGGAGCTGGATCATCTTTTGTTATTGAATCCCACTGGCAGAAAATGTCATGCCTGTAGGTGAAAAGTGGTTTTCAAAAGTCTTTGTTACAAAATTAGTTCAGCAATATTTGATAGATTCAATCAGCATGTCTTTAATGGTTGGACTAACTTGGGCTTCTGGGGGAAGCACATTCCCACATGTCATACATCTAATTTATCCATCCCCTAATCCACTGTTGAGATGTCATCACCTTTGTCTGAATGGTCAGAGTCCTTGCCTCCCTTGCAACCACTGTCACACCTGGTTGTGCCTTCATCTGCATCACCTTTGCCTGACCATTGAGGTCTCTTGCCTCCTTTGCAACTATTCACTGACCTGCTTGTGCCTACACCTGCCTCTTCTCCTTTTGATGCATTATTATTGACCCATGCAAGCCTTCACTGTCCCCTTTTTCTTCCAACATGGCACAAGAGTCTTTGTTGTCAACTGTCATGCATTGCACTCTCTCTGCCAGACTCATCCCTGAAAATGATGGTTCCAGGTGTTCTTGTAGCAGCCAGGCATATTCTCCAGACACTTCTGGTAGTGCAACCCAATGCCACATGTTCTTATACCAATGCAGCATTCCTCGAACAAGTGAAGGTTGCAAAATGGACTGGAGTTGCAAGTTGGACAGTGTACGTCCTTATCTTCTGCACTCCATTCTGCAATCATCTTGCATCTCACACACACCACTTTGCAATTACATCTGTTGACTCTGCAAGTGTCCCATTGCTGATAGCATTTGATGCACTGATATCCACCTCCCCCACAAGTACTGCATTTGCTTAAATTGAACATAGTCCAATGGTTTGCCCCAGAGAATTTTGTTAATACAATCATGGATGCCACATCCCCAGCACACCATTCTGTAGGCGCAAAACTGACAGATGAGACGTCTGGAGGCTGGAGATATGCCTAGGTCTGTCATGGAAGCCGTTGCCTTTGCAAAAGACTTCTTGACCCAATCAGACTGAGTGTGCAGAGGATACTCAGAGTTCTGGAGTTGCCTGCATTGACAACATACAACTAGAAGCATTTTGACAAGATTCAGAAATACATCAAATGCAGTGTTAGTCAGGCTTTGGAGATCTGCAAGTTGGACATTAGATGTCATGAAACCATTTATGAACTGATAGTACTTGGCAGGTTTGGCTCACAAGAAGCAAAGCTGCAATTCTGTATGTTCCAGCGGTGGGTAGATTTCCTCATCATGCTCCTGTAGAACGCGGCTTTTGAATTGTTCTGCTAGCTTTCCAATTGACACCCTGTCACAACAACTGAATGAGACACTGACAAACTCCCAATGAAGAAAAAGGCGTATTAGTGTCTTAGTAGTTATTCCCGTTTCATCCAGCATGATCTTCCTAAAGTTGGCGGTCACGTCGACTGTCCGCTGCCGGATCGCATCCCCCATGTCTGATGGTGGGAGAATCCAGCTCGCCAAGAGTCCCACAAATCTCTCATACTCTACATCGCCAAGCGCCGGACCGTACTCCGAAAAGTCAACATCCTGCCAGAGAAGAGGGACATGGAGAATGTTGCGCATTGATTTGGCGGTGTTGGCGAGACGAATCCTCGACCGAGCGGGGAGGAAAGAAGCGATAGCAATGGTGGTTTCTCGAGGGAGAGAAGAGAGCGAGAGGGATTCCATGGATCTGATAATGTGGTTGTGCCCTCTTCTTTACAAGAAATGTGGCACTGCTTTTGAGGCACACCGAGAGCTTTCTTCTTTGCACCGCACTTCACGATGGTTCGTCGATCCCTTTCCCAAACGCCACCGCTTACCTTCTCACAATTGCTTGCAACTCATTTCCCCCCACGATGGGCGTGAACCCACCCGCGCTCATTCCGGAACTGCCGCGCTTCCGCCTTTAGCCTCAGAACGAGTATATCGAGGAGGCGATCAAGAAGCATGGACGGAGACTCGACCATGAGGAGCGGAAGTCAGTGCTCGCCGTTTTCTTCGAAGTTGTTCCCATCTCACACCCGGGACTCCTTCAGGCGAAAACGGACTGCCCGTGAAGTCCACAAGAAAGCCGCCTTCGCCCAGAAAGTACATGGACTGAAGGCGAAATTGTACAACAAAAAGCGACATGCGGAGAAGATCCAGATGAAGAAAACGTGAGTGTTGATGCTGGGGATCTCATCGACTCTCGCCCACCTCCGAAACACCTTTGCCTCCAGCCTGAAGATGCACGACGAACGGAACACGAAACAAGCTGCACCCGACGCTAACCCCGACACCGCTCTTCCCCCGTACCTGCTGGATCGTCAGTCCCAGACGAGGGCGAAGGTGCTCTCCAACGCCATTAAGCAGAAACGGAAGGAACGGGCGGCGAAGTGGGACGTGCCCTTGCCGAAAGTACGAGCTGTTGCGGAGGAGGAGGTGTACAAGGTTATCAAGACGGGGAAGAAAGGGAGTGAGTTGATGTGGCGGAAGGGTTGAGTGATCACTCATCCCACGATAACGAACCACCTTACACCGACCGCCCCATCCAGCGAAGCAATGGAAGCGGCTTGTCTCCAAGCACACTTTCGTTCCTGCCACCTTCACCCGACTTCCGCCGAAATACGAACGTTTTATTCGACCCACCGCTCTCCGTGTCAAACGAGCTCACGTCACCCACCCGGAACTTAAGGCGACATTTATGCTGGACATTTTGGGTGTGAAAAAGAATCCGAACGGGAGGGATATGACGGGATTGGGTGTGGTTACGAAGGGAACTGTGATCGAGGTGTGTTGGTCGCAGACCGTGGTTCTTGCCAGGGTTGAATTTACCATGCTTTGCCTACAGGTCAACGTTTCCGAGCTTGGACTGGTAACGCAATCCGGTAAAGTCGTGTGGGGTAAATACGCCCAGGTGACAAACAACCCGGAGAACGACGGAGTCGTGAACGCTGTGGTGAGTGCTGCGATAGTCTTGGGATCATTTTATTCCTCGTGCCTCGTCATGAGCTGCATTACTATTTTCATCCAGCTCCTGGTCTAGAGTGGTCATCTGCCTTGACCAACGGTTGTCATGGAATAACGAAATACCATTACGCAGCTTCACGTGTATCATACAATGGATGGCCTGAATATCGCATTTATGTTTCACCTCAAAACTGCTTCTCCTCGTTCGTTTTCTCCGAGGCCACCTGATGTTTCCACGTCTACTGTTGCAGAAGCTTCAACCCCGACGCTTTCATCTTTCTCCCTTCACTTCGAACTTGTTGATGAGCTCGTTCGATTTCTGCCACCTCCTCTCTGGACAGCTGGATGCTCGCTGCTGCCAGACTCTCTTGGAGACGAGTGATTTTGGTGGTTCCCTGGGGTGGTGATAAAATACAAGGGCGAATGAGAACAAAGCAGGGTACGTTGATCAGCGGAGTGCTCACGGGTATCGGGAACATATCTGCCAACGCACCGTCGCCCATTCGAGACAAGAGATTTCAGCTTGAACACGAATCACAATATCACGGCTCCATCGGCGAGCCACACCGTCACCAATACTCAGCACCCAAGCCAAGGCCGCTAGCCTTGCTGTCACGCCCTTCTTCTTCGCCAATTCAATGACGGCATCCACCAGCTTGATGTTGACGTCGAAGTTTTCCCCTTGGAAACGGGGCAGTGTACGGCGGAAGTCGTATTCCGATCAGTGAGAAAGATATCTCGAAGAGAAATGCAGCAATGGTGGGATACAAGAGCAAACCTTCTGGAAGATCAGCCAGCTTGCGAATCTCTCCAGAGAGAAACCCTCGGCCCAGAGGTGAGAAACTGATCACAAACATGCACGCATTGTTAACAGCAAGTCATCATACATGCGCAAACGCACATTTCGTACTTACGGCACGAACGCGATCCCAAGTTCTCTGCACGTATATATAACGCCGTTCTCGAGGGGTCCGAACTCCCACAGACTGAACTCAGACTGCACGGCTGATATGGGGTGGACCTTGTGCGCACTTTGCCGGATCGTGTGTCGGATGTCAGTCTCTCGAAGCAATTGAAACTCACGGCACAAATGCAATGCCCAACCCCCTGCGAGTGTCCATCACACCGTTCTCGAGCGGGCCGAGCTCCCATAAACTAAACTCTGACTGGACCGCGGATATGGGTTGGACTTTGTGTGCCCTGGAGAGGTGAGGGTCACGAGGTTGATCGGTACATGCAGAAGCTTGACGTGCCCAAATAGTGAAAAAGTTATTACCCACCGTCTGATCGTCGCGGCGCTCGCCTCCGAAAGACCCAAGTGCTTCACTTTGCCCTCCTTGGCGAGCTCGGACATGGCGGCTACGCTGTCCTCGATCGGGGTCTTGGGGTCCACTCGGTGCTGGTAGTACCTGGTATAAGTAAAGCGCAAGTGCGAGGTGGGCGTGGTTAGTTAGACTGCAGGGGAGCGCCAAAGTGAGTGAAGGGCGACTGGCAGGTCTATTTAGTCTGTTTCGAGGTGTTCGAGGCTAGCTTTGCACTGCGAATGGTGGATTCAACTCAGGAATACTCAAAAACATTGTCGTGCGAAGGATAGAATGCGGGGTACTAACAGCTTGCTTGACATACTCAGGGTCACCGCGTATGCTATGTGCCTTTGTGACTGGGTCGGTCACGAAGGTGAATTTGGTCTGGAGGGTGCCCGGACGGAAGTTAGTATCGATGACAGTCAATCACAATCGCCGGAGCCTTTGGTCTCACCGCGAGGAAGAACTATTCCGATCGAATGAATGAACGTATTTGATTTGGATGTCAGAGAGTGGATGCGAGGGAGAACACCGAGAGAGGTGAGTACCTTTTCCCGACCGTACTTCTTGAACGCCTTGGCGAGGATCTGCTCATTGTGACCGTTTCCGTACATGTCAGCTGAGCCGAGCGTCCGAGTTTCAGTCTATTGGATAGTGGACTTCAAGGAGGGAAAACATCTGACCAGCTGGGCAGGAGTGCGACATTCACAAAACGATGTACACTAGTTAGTTGTAAGTTTTGGAAAAATAATGGCTTCGGGAATACTTACTGTCAAAGAAATTGCATACCAGCTCTAACGCCTTCCCGATGAGGTCCAGCGTTTGCTCCTCTGGTATCGTGGCGTCGATCGCATGAGAAACGTCGAAACAGGCGATGCGTTTCCAGGTGTGAGAACAGATAGCAGGTCTCATGTAAACATCGCGACGCACACCGGACGACATTCCCATGCAGCCAAATCCCAATCGCGAGACTTGGACGCCGGTGTTGGCGAAGGGCTTCTTTGGCATCGAGGCGGACATGGTGTGAGTGTGGTGGTCGATCGGGGGTTAATTTACTTTAAGCAGCTATTAGGGTTCGATACTCAGTGAATCTATAAAACTTCAAGATGAGGTCAGATGATTAGGCCACTCGGTATAAAGATTTCGCCGCGTGGAAGTTCGGGCTCATGGCATCGGTGCCTGGTGCTTTTGTTCGAATCCTTCACGCCCAGAAATTTCCTAGAACAGTCCTGACAATTCCAAGAGTTGGAATGTCTGCAAAAGCCAGAGAATCCTTGCCTTGATGACTCACTCCAGGTTGACAGATAATCTCAAAGATGAACGTGGATCCCCATGAATGTCCGCCCGAATTCTCAATATCTTGCGGGGTCGTCTCATCTTAAAACGGTCGTGTTTCACGCCGCTTGATGTCAGCATGATGCTGCTCGTACCTGATACTGCCGCTGCATGTGAAACGGTGACTCGATGGCTCCTCGGACGCACAGGTCGACGTTATCTGTTTTCACGGCGTTTCAGACTGGCTTCAAACGGAAACAGAGGCGCGCTCTTTGAAATAGGGCAACTGGGCTCCAATCGAATGCAAACCGCTGCCTTGACGTATTCAGGGTCTCCGGTAGGCCCACCGGACATAAACCCAGATTCTAGTATGACAGAACTTAGCGCACAGCGATTACTCCAGGTATGGAGGTGATTGGTGGTATCCTGCCGGCAAATCCTTTGCCGACTCCGACACAAAAATACCTTCCTCCATCTTCCACCAGCTTCCACCCCACCATGTCCTCCACCGTCACCGTGCCAAAGAAGCCCTTCGCCAGGACCGGTGTCCAAGTCTCGCGGATCGGATTCGGCTGCATGGGAATGTCGTTCGCGGTGCGTCCCTGCGATTACATAAGTGGTGGTCGTCGATCCAGTTTCCAAACACGAACTTTCAACGTCCGTCTCCATGTTTTTCATGCGATCGACGCAACTAGTATGGTATGTGAAGGTCCTAGTGCTGTTCAGCTCCTTCCTGACCTCGAAATGTCGTTTATGTATGTTTCGGATATCGCAATCGTCAGGCCCACCGATGCCAGAAGACCAAGCATTGGAACTTATCGGCAAAGTTCTTGAGCTGGGATGCAATTTCTTTGACAGTGAGCGGTCCGGATACCGTATGGGCGCGCTGTCCCGTGATTTTCGGAACTCATGATTCTGTTGTGAACGTGCCCCTGTCCCCACTGGCAGCTGGTGAGATCCATGTAATCCCTCCTCGCAGTCTCACAATCGAATGAAATAAACGTCGACTCGCCTCGCGGCCCAGCTGACATGTACGGAATCGGCCACAACGAGAAACTCCTCGCCAAGGCGTTCAAGAAGTACGGTCGGGAAAAGGTACGCTACAGCTCTCCGTGGCCCCTCATCCACTTTCTTGTACTAAAAGTCATTTTACTCGTTCGTTGTAGTTCTTCCTCGCGGTGAGCGTTGGGCTTTGGCGAAAGCATACGTTCACCAGGGAACTCCGTGATGACACCTTCCCTTCGCGGACACCAGACCAAATTCTCCTTCGTCATTGACCCCGTGACAAAAGCTCGCAGCGTGCGAGGCGACCCGGAATACGTCAAGCAAGCTGTGGGTAACCTGGATTCTCCCTTGGCTTTCCGGCTGTGCAGTTTTGGACCTGATCTCATCTCTTGACCCGCCTCCGCCGGTTGCCCCACGCCATTCGCAGTGCAAAGCCAGCCTCGAACGCCTCGAAACCGACTACATCGATCTGTGCGTCATCTCTCACCCTTCACACACCTCTGTGCTCCCCAGCCGGCCCCGCAATCGTAGTCTAACAACCCATTCGATCTTCATAACTCGATTCCGATCCCGATCCCCAGGTACTATCAGCACCGCGTGGACCCCAAGACCCCGATCGAGGACACAGTGGCCGCCATGGCCGAGCTGGTCCAGGAGGGTAAAGTCAGGTACTTGGGGCTGAGTGAGGCGAGTGCGGCGACGATCAGGCGGTGAGTAACTTTGATTTGCATGGATGTGGTCACACGGCACACCGTGGAGGTTCGTTGGGCCATTGACCTCCACCTCCTCGCCCCACCTTCCCGCTCTCCAGCGCGCACAAAGTACACCCCATATCCGCGGTCCAGTCCGAGTTCAGCCTGTGGGAGCTCGGTCCGCTCGAGAACGGCGTGATCGACACTTGCAGGGAGTTGGGCATTGCGTTCGTGCCGTAAGTTTTCGTGCACGTGCTGTGGGGAGTGGATTCGCCGATTGGGTAGCATTTCGGTGTGCTTGTCGTGTTGACGTGAAGGTACTCGCCGCTCGGACGTGGTTTCCTCTCGGGAGAAGTCCGAAAGCTCTCTGATCTGGGCAAAGGTATGCGCGCGTTCCCCCGTTCCAACATTTCCCACTTCTGCCACGTTCTCCCCCTCACTACCTTCCTTCCCGCTCCTCCCTACTCAATGACTCGCACTCCTGCCACTCGCCAGACGACTTCCGCCTCACCCTGCCCCGGTTCCAAGGCGATAACTTCGACTTCAACATCCAGCTCGTCGACGCCGTGGCAGCCCTGGGAAAGAAGAAGGGCGTGACGGCGAGCCAGATTGCGTTGGCGTGGGTGTTGAGTAAGGGAGACGGTGAGTGGCCAGACATGGGGCCGAGGAAGCTTTGTTGATTTCTATATAACGGCATTGATCTCTTGGTTATCAAATCGTCACAGAAATGTTCCCAATTCCTGTGAGTACCTACCTCCCCTACCGTCGTATCCCCTGCAATACCACCACCACTGCCCACTAGGGAACAACCAAAGTCACCCGTCTCGCCGAGAACCTCGCCTCGGCGAGCATCCACCTGTCGGCCGAGGACCTTGCCGAGATCGACCAGCTGATCAAGAAGTTCCAGGTCAAGGGGGATAGATATAATGCGATGGGGATGAAGATGGTTCATTTGTAAGCTAGCTCTTGTAGTCTCGCCTAGGGTGAGCTAGGAGTGGTCTCGGCGGAAGGGTTTGAAGATATTGTTGTTTAAAAATCAGTCATGAGATGCACACAAGTTTCAGAGCGGTGGCGCCTTATTTGGAACCCTCCACTTTGTGTTGCTAAACTACATTTCTCGACAATAACCGCTCTCTTTTGAACATCAGGGAATCCATTATGACGCCCCTGCAACCTTCTGCGACGGAAACCTTTCCAACCTCAATCGAGAAGCAGGAGAATAGTAATCAATTTCCTCATGAAATGTCTTAGAATGTAGCTTCTTGACCCAAAAATTGATTCAATGACTTCCCTTTGCCGCTCCCCAGAACTTTGTCCACGTATACTCCACGCTTTCGGAACACCCGAAGCACAGCCGTGTTCCCACCCATCGCGGCCACGTGAATCGCAAAGTTGATAAGTCCGCTCAAATCCGCCCCACTGTGATCGAGCAGAACCTCCACAACATCGGCGTGACCCGATTGGGCAGCAGACATCAGAACGATCTTCTTCGCGGACGGCTCGTAGGGTAGATGTTGCAAAAGCAGCCGCACAACGTGCGAATGACCGCACTTCGCAGCTGTTCTCTGCTGGGGTCATCCTTGGCACCTCGCTCGAGCAACAACTCAACTGCATCATTATGTCCGTGTTTTCACGCGCGAATGAGAGAAAGGGAGTCCGGGATCACTCCATGGTCGAGCAAGATGCGAAGAGCGCTCATCATTCCAAACCCAGCCGCTCCCACCATTGCTTCATAGATTCCATACACCGCCCCCGCGCTCCAGAAGAAGTCTCACCACATCAGATCGATTGAGCACGGCGGCCTCGCTGATGGCCGGGCGGTTGTGAGCGCTGTTCGGATCAACACCGGTGTCCAGCAGGCATCGGACAGACTCAACATGACCAGCTCTCACAGCGCGTGAAAGGGCAGAAAAACCGTATCTGGGATCGGTGGGGGCGTTAACGTCGGCGTATTGACACAGGATGGCGAGGACGGCAGCATTTCCATTGGAAGATTCCGCCAAGAGGGCTTCTTCGGGGGTTGGGTAGTATCGCATCGCACGAGTGGCAATGCCGAGATGGTTGGCGAAGATGTCACGCAGACGCCGATTAAAAGCGCGTGTGGGTAAAGCAAGGGGATGGGATGAACAGACGAGACCGATCCTTCCAATGATTTCCTTCGGGAGGTCGAGAAGAGGAAAAGGGCAGATGGCGGAGGAGAGAGGAGGAGCGTTCGACTGAGCCATGGAACGGATACATGTGGATTGATGATGCGCTTTCAGTTCGCGAGGGCATGGGATGGGGAAAGGATGATGTTTGACCTAAAGTTTGCCGAGTTCACGAAGAGGCTCCGACCTTTATTCTGACGGAGACTGGTAGTGAATTTGCCATTGTAAACCTGCTGCTGCAAATGTAGGGGAATCCGAGATGGGGGCTACGCCAGTTCCCACAAGCATTGTTATGTCACTGTGTATTTATTGCGGCAAACGTAGTAGCATTTATTTGTGGAGTCCTTTCACCCGTTTGACAAGGAGAATTTTGCTTGGCTTGGCTTGGCTTGTGCGCGGGCGGTTTGTGGCCAGTGATCGAGATGCCTGACACTGCCTCTAATGTGAATCGCAGTCCACACATCTATGCAATGAGATATTAACTTATTACTTGTACCCTTATGTCTGATTGGAGGCTGAGAAGGGTGATGTCGGAGGCGAGAGGAAGAGACGTCGAGGGGGTCGTTGAAGAACGAGATGTGGATGGATAATACGTTTCAGTTGGCGAGAGGGATCGGTTTCTGTGTGCCCTGATCAAGGTGAGGAGAGATTATTTGTCGACAAAGGTTTTGCCGGGTGGAGTGGTACAACCATCGCTTAACATCCCCAGCACCATGAGTGCCATGTACGCTATGCTCCGTCATAGTAGAATATCCAATCGAGTCACGTGGGCCTGAGTGTCCATGCCAGGTGGCTTCACTGGCTTGACTTTTCCCCGGTCCTGGCGCTATGTACTCCAAGACTCCTTCATTCTCCGCAGTGCAAACTGTTCCTGTTCCTCTCTAAGCGTGGCGTTTAGAGTTTGGAAGAAGCAGATCTCTTGGCGACTCCTAATTCACGGTAGTTCACCGGGTGAAATGTAAAGTCAAATCTCCTGATCTGTTTCGAGTACACACTCTAGGTGTACCGAAGGCCAGAGGATAAAGCTCATTTGCTTGATGCCATCCGCTTTGATTTGTTTCGTTAGCTGTCCAAGGGGTTCCTGTAGTATCAGATTGTCTCTGTTTTCATGTGGAAGCACAGCTTACTGCTCGCTCAGCTTGATAACATGTAATCCTCGCATTATAGCGCCCTTCCCACATACGATAAGCGATAAACAGGCACCATGTATATCGTTGCCTCCACTGAGCGAGTGTGTGTGGCGGTCCGCGGGTCTTTTGTTGTGGGGTGCCTGCGGAGCGCCTCCACCTGTGCAGAGGTACGTCCCTCCACGACTGCAAAGCACGGTCGCCTCACCTGCATCACGCCGGACCGCGTCGGATTGGGTGCACGGCGCGGATGGACCCACGCGGGAGAACACGAAACAGGCGCAGGTCAGCCTGCATCGTGTGGCGTCCGGGGTAGGGCGTTGAGGGTTCCGGTCACGACACGGGTCGCCACTCGGGCAGTTTCCTTGACCATCGGACGCCACACAATCCACCCTCTACACTCCAGCGTGAGCAGACCGTCGCTTCTGCCCTTACCTCCTCCGCCTAGCACTGCCCCTCCTAGCCTCGCTCGATCGCCCGTCATTACCTCCCCGTACCTTCCCTAACAAGCACCGTCTCCCGTCTCTCCCGCCATCGCCCATCGCCCGCCAATGGAGCGCGGAATCGACCTCGAGCTGCTCGAAGGCGTCGAAGAGTCCGACGTCGCCAAAGTCCAATCCGCGCTGGCCGAGGGCGCCAACCCAAACGTGCGCAAAAAAGTCACCCTCCTCTGCGACCTCAAAACGGGCCAGCGCAGCGCGGGCAAAGTCCGCGTGCAGAAGCGACTCCTCCTGCCCGACGTGTACCAGGAGACATTCGAAGACGTGGTTGACACACAGATGGAAACCATCCCCGCCGAATCCGCGCTCGCGCTCGCCATTCTCCGCGGGCGCCCAAACATCGTGCGGGCCATCCTCGCAGCGGGGGGGGACCCAAACGTGCCCATCACGTGGCAGATCTCCGAATACACGAGCGCTTGGATCCACGAGACATGGTCAAAGGCGCCCTGGTCACGCCAGTACCACATTCAGTCCCCCTTGCTCCTTGCCATTGGGCGCGGCGGGCACGTCACGGATTTGCGCGAAGGATACACGCACCTATTCAACCACACCGGTGACGGGGAAGTCCTCCGAGTGTCCAAACCGGGCCCGCGCGTCCTACTCCGCAACCCAAAGACCTGGGAAGACGCCTACGACGAGTGCGTCGTCCAACCGCGTCCCGACATCGTGCAGCTTCTCCTCGGATACGGCGCGCGGGTTACGGCAGAGGTCGTCAACGCGGCAAAGCAGAGCGGGGATCGCAACATTTTGGCCATTCTCGACGCAAAAGTGCCACCTGGGGCGGGGCTGGCGCCGCCTCGACCGGACGACGCGCGTCTGCCCGAAGCCGTCCTCTCCCCGGGAGCGTCCACCGACAGCGGGATCACCGACGGCGCCGCCTCCACCGAGCCTTCCTCCCTCGACATTTCCTCCCTCCAAGCGCAGGGCCAACGTATCGTAGGCCGATCCGCTACAATGACGGACTTCGCCACCGCCCTGCCGCCGGGTGGGGCCAAACCACCCCCTCGGCGCAACCTCTCCCAGCGGCCGCATGCGAGGGTGGCATTTGGTGGTGCTGGACCTGGAGGGGGGGCCGGGATTGGAAACGCCACCGTGCACGAGCCCATGAACAACCCCGCCGGCACCAACCACCTGGACGACCCGCTCCTCTCACCTCCCTACCCCATCATCTCGCAAATCTCCCAATCCGTCGGTCCGGGGGCCGATCGCGAGGGGTGGCAAGTCGAACCATCCCTGCCACGCGTGCCGGGCGAGCAACGGAAGGGGCAGGGTCGGGGGAGTCTACTGAACCGGCGCGTAATCGAGCAGCCCCCGCAGCAGCAGCCAGAGAGCCCACCGCAGCAGTCGTTAGATAGCCAAGAACCCCCTCAACCGAGGGTTCGTCCTGGGGAGCACCAGCGTGGACACAGCGGGTCTGCGTACCCCGGGGAGCACCACCGCAACCTCAGCGGCTCAGCGGCGGCCGGTGCCGGTGCGCACAAACGCATCCCCAGTTCCAGCACGAGCAGCAACTCCCCGCCCTCGGACCCCATCGACCCTCTCGACTCCTCTTCCGCCTCCACCTCGGCCTCCCAAATCACCAAACTCCGGATGCGCAACGACCAACTGGTAGTCCGCCTTCAGGCGCTGGACCACCAGAACACGGAACTGCAGTATAAGGTTGCTCAGTTGAAGGCAAGGGTTGAGGAACTGGAGGTCGAGAGGGAGGGGTTGCGTGAGCAGTTGGATGTTGCTGCTGCCGCCGCCGCCTCTGCCGGGGTTGGTGCACTCGCTCCCGGAGCCGCCCCAGGAGCAGGAGCAGGAGCAGGAGCAGGAGGAAACCCATTCCGCCTCTCACGTCTCATGGAACCAGGCGCCCCGAAACTGGTCCGCAAGCTGATGACGGTCGTGAAAGACTTCGAGCCGAGAGAGGCCGACGAGCTGGCGCTCAAGGCGGGACAGGAGGTGTTTTGCCATTTTGAGTTTCGGGATGGGTGGGGGAGTGTGAGTTTTTGCTTTTGTGAGGGGAGGGGGACGGTGGTTGGAGTGGCGGCTAACCCGACAGCAACACCGCAACTGTTTTGACAGGGCCTCAACGCCGATACGGGTCTCATGGGCGTGTTCCCCATGAACCGGCTCGGACCTACCGTCACCGCCGCGACCGCCAAAAAGAACCAAGATCCCATCGTCGAGGAGGTCGACGTGTCACCGGCGCCTGACCCAGCAGCGGCACCAAACCCCGTGGCAGTGGCAGCACAGGTCTCGGGAGCGACACTATCGTTGGATTACTCCTCGATCGAAGAAAGCGTCGGGAGCCCCGAGAACATCGCTCTTGCCGTGCAGACAGGCACCGCGCCCGCACCATTGCCACCCCCGCGCCACCGCCGCGCCGAAAGCAGCAGCCCTAGCTCGCCCAACTACACGCACCATCCGAGCGCCATAGGGCTCAAACCTGCGGCATCCATGTCGGGCATGCGGGTCGAGACCGCCGCCGCTGCCGCTGCGACACCACCGGGAGGATTGGTCACGCCTGCGCCGACATCGGAAGGAAGTTCTGCGGCGGGGAGGAAATCGGAGGGGATGGATCGACCTGTGACGAGGGGGAAGTCGGAGGATAGGGTGGGTAGGAAGTCGGAGGATATGATCCGCGGGGGGAGGAAGTCCGAAGATCGGGGCGGGAGAAAGTCGGAAGACCGTGGCGGGCGCAAGTCCGAGTCGTCTGATCGTGGAAGCACGTCCGGGGGTTCGCTCTTGCAAAAGGGTGCGATGCTGTTTAGGAAGGCCGGGAGGAGCAGTGGCGAAATCAAGGATCGCTGAGAGTGGGGGGCGAGGAAGTGTGAAGCGTGATGTCACGGAGGGCAGATAAGACAAGGTACTTGCGGGCCAACATCGTTTTCTTGGAGATCAGTAGCTA
Organism: Gonapodya prolifera JEL478; assembly: GCA_001574975.1. Taxonomy (NCBI): domain Eukaryota; kingdom Fungi; phylum Monoblepharomycota; class Monoblepharidomycetes; order Monoblepharidales; family Gonapodyaceae; genus Gonapodya; species Gonapodya prolifera. The sequence continues at coordinate 78,794 of KQ965811.1, forward strand.
TAGAGCGCTTTTTCCTTGGCTATGTTTTGTTTTTTACGACTGCAGTCACTCGTAGTTTTGTAGCACCACTTATGAATCAATGCTTTTGCTTTTTTACTATCCTGGCATCGGCACAGATCTTCGTACTACTATGCCCTCGATCAAATAGCTATATTAGCAACTGATTCCTTGATCTTTGATCTGAGGTACAAAAGTGACAAGAGTATGTGCTGTTGGCTGATCTTTTGCATCATTAGACGCCAAGCACCTGTACGCATGAAGTTCGACAAAAGAAGGGCGATTGGATAACAATTTAGTATGAAACCATTTGGTAACTGAGGTGCTGTCAGGAAGTGAAAATTTTATCATTAAGTTTTTCATTACAAACATTATTACGGCAATATTTGAAACGTTCATCCTCGCGCCTAAATTTGTCAAGCCCCAACAGGAAACAACAATTACATCTACACATTCGACATCTACGCCCTTAATCCACCCTTGAGATGTCATCACCTTCATCTGACTGGCCAGACTCCTCACCTCCATCGCGACTGTATCTACATCGTCTTCTGCGGACCCAGAGGTAACCTCGCCTTCCTCACGATCGGCCGACATGCCCAAGCCTTCGTTGGCATCTTCTTTGTCAGACATATTCGCTTTTGTGTCTTCGAAGTCGATTTTCAAGCGTTTAGCTCTCTCTTCCAGACTTGTTCCAGGACACAACGGTCTGCTGCACTTAAACCTGTCGCAGCCAGGCATGTTCTCCAGGCATTTTTGGCAGTGCAACCCAATGTCACATGTACTCGAACCAACGCAGCAATCCTCCAAAGAGTGAAAATTGCAAAGCGGCCCTGAGTTGCATGTCGGGCACCGGACAGTCTTGTTTGACGCAGTCCATCCTGGAATCATCTTGCACCGCCCACAGACAGCTTCGCCGTTACATCCATCAATTCCACAAAAAGTCCCATCCCTTATGGCATTCAGCGCACTGGTATCCCTCTCCTCCGCATGTACATTCATATAACCGATCATATACATCACATGATGCACAGATCCTGTCCCTTTGTGTTGACGATCGTAGACACCACATCCCCAGCACACCACATGGTACGCACACCGGTCACAGAAATAACGCTTCAAGACGGGGGATATGCGCAGGTCAGACATAGAAGTGTCCGTCCGAGTAAAGGACTTCTTAACCCAATCATACTGAGTGTTCAGAGGGTTCTCCAAGTTCTGGCATCGTCCACATTGACAACATATAGTTGGTATAACTTTCATGAGATTTGGAAACACGTCAAATGCACGGCTTTGCAGGAGCTTTGCGAGATGGCGAAAATCCACTTTGGGACAACGACTGATTGACAGGGTAGACAGTTCCCGCTGAAGAAGAAGCCTCGCTACAGTCCACGTGTTTATTGCTGTTCCATCCAAAACGACCTTCCTGAAGTTGGCTTGACCGTTACGAGAGTCCAGGGAGAAGTTGCCATGTCTGACAATGGGAGGATCCGGCTTGCTAAGAGTCCAACGATTCTCTCATATCCTGTGTCTCCGAATGTCTGTCCATACTTGGAAAAGTTAACATCCTGCCAGAGAAGGGGTATACGGAGAATGCTGCGCTTTGATTTGGCAGTGTTCGCAAGACGAATCCTTGACCAAACGGGGAGCAAAGAGGTGATGGCGAGGGTGGTTTTGCGAGGGAGGTAGGAAAGCGTCAAGGAAGCCATGAATTTCTGGGAAGAGTGCTTGGGTTGGTGAGTGAAACACTCAAAATGTCAGCGCAAATCACGCACGGTCACATTGAGGACCTTGAGCTTGATCCAGACGCACAGCTGCTTACTTGGGAGTTGGGCTTGCCACGAGTCGTGCTGGAAAGACTGGGTTAACAGTGGAATTCCTTGTTCGAAATTGACACAAGTACATTGCCATGTTCAATTGAACGATACAGTTAATGCCACTGATTTCAGATCACACATAACTCTCATTGATACTAAGACTGATATGGACAGGGTCGAATCCAACGTTCAGCAAGGAGATTGGGTCTGGATCAACATTACACTAATCAAAGCTTTTCACGGTAAGCACTTGGGAGACAGAGAGCCGTCAAGGGAATGGGAAGTAACCCGTCTATTGGAGGAACGGCAACAGGCAGGCTCGGCCTTGGGTCACTTGGGGCACCAGCGCGAATACTCGACGAGCTTTGGAAAAGTCGAATGTAAACTCAGCAGTCGCAATAGACACAATCAATCCAGCAGAAACGCGCAGCAGCAGTCCCCCAACTCGTCCCCAAACCAGCCCTCGGCCCGCGTGGCCTCGGTGGTCGGGTTTCGCCTCTGTTCACAGAAATCGGTCTATATTCCACCTTCTTCCCTTCTGTCTCCCGGCACAAAGCTAAATATACCTCAAGCTAAGCCAAATATAGATACTCGTCACTCCAAGAACCAACCAATAGTCCACACAGTCTCAGACACAAACCTATTCAATCCATATTGCACCTGTTCCAATAACATAGGGGTCAGCACCGCAATGCATTTGGGCCGCTGGTTGTGCAGTCAAACCCAAGCTGGTCGCAATTGCCTGCACTAATTGTTCGGAATACTGATGGTTGTCAGGGACCCCAGGGGGGTGCAAAATCAGGAGCAAATGCCAAGCAAAACAAACATCCGGTTAAAGTACTCCAATTCGACGATTATGAAAATGACACTTGCCACGCAGCAGGCTAATACGCTCCAGTACGAGAGGACGAATCAAGAGGATAGTACATCTGACGTCACATGTGGAGGAACTCAAAGGAGGTTTCCACCACACACAACGTTGAAAACCCTGAATCCCACAAAGGAGGTTTCCACAACACATGATATGACGTCCAAAACCTCAGAGTCCAGAATGCCACATTATGTCTGAAGGGTGGTCAGACGTCAGATGGGAGATGCAGAGGATTGCAGGAAGTGCTTTTGCAGGGATGGAGTATTGGTTTCCACCACCACCACACTCAATGCCAACAACGAAGCAGCACCAAACATATGGAGTTTCTAACACCGTACCTCTTTGAGCGTCACATGAGATGGGATTTGGAGAGAAGTCGTCTCTTGGACGGGGCCTCTTTTCATCCGAGGGCAGCATCGGAGCAGAACTGAATCATAAGCTTGATAACGTCTCGTCATGCAATTGCAAGGCCAATCCAGTCACGTACGTGTGACGGTCAAAGTTAAAGCAAGGTTAGCACCAACCTCGCGACAGGCGTACAGCTAAAGTGCCCCGTAAGGCGTAAAGATTTGGGCGCCCCGTACCTCGGACCTCCGTTTTCAAGTCTCCACCAAGAATTGTCCATTAAATGGGCATAGCTTTGTCGTGATGTCATAATAGTTTGAGGGAAAAAAAAACAGTCATTTCTATTACAGACCCACGGCAATGTGTACAACGTGCAAGACGCACTGAAGAGGGCTGGAAGATTTCTCTTGCAACCTCTTTCCGAGAGCAATTTTGGGAAGAAGATGGATAAAAGATGGATATGTAACGTCTCATCATGCATTGACAAGGGGTACTAATTCAGCTCGTGTGACATTCAAAAGCAAGAATCTAAGCGCCAACCCCGTCTACAACTACGTGGCCCATACTACAGGATTTGGGGAGTCTCGTACCATGGTTTGTCACCAAACAGTAGTCCAGATTGGATGATGACAAGGCGCTGACGTCATATGCAGGGGAACACAGGGGATGTTCACACCACGAGACGTGCAAAACGTGCGCCATAAAACATGCGCCATTGCGTTTGAAAGGTGGACATCAGAGAAGGCGAGAAGATGCTTTTGCGACATTTTTCTTCTGATAGCGGCATTTGAGGTGGGAGAGGGTGAGAACACGTCTCTTAAGACTTCTTTCTTCTGAGAGCAGCATTGGAGCATAGACATGAGCGGTCCAAACGTATCAGAATAATATTGCATGTCGGGGATTTGGGTATACGGAAGTCGCCAGGGTGGTGCTAGCGCTAAACCGGAAAACAGGTGAATCCCATTTCGAGAGAAAGCTGAATGTGAATACATACCGAACAACAGAGCAGAGCGGTCGAATGATTTTCTCCAATTAAGGTGGACGGAAATGGTCCTCTCGCCATACAGCAGGTTAGTTACTATCCTCCAGGAAGACAGGTTGGACCCATACGTACTGCACTGACTTCGCTGGAGTCACATGCGGAGGAAGGCAAAGAAGGTTTCCACCACACGCAGCGTCCAGAATTACCAATTTTACATTACGTCTGAAGGTTGGATGGGAAGTGAATTGAGATGAGCGTTGAGGAGATTTCGAAGGATGTGGATGTATTCACGGAGAGCAAACTGCCCGTAGCTGAATGAACGTTGAGATGAGAGAGGTCAAAAAAGTGTCTCTTGCTGCCTCTTTTGTCTGATAGCAGCATCGGAGCAGAAGATCTGAAATTGATGGAAAAATAACATCTCATCATGCAATTACAAGGTCATTCTAGCCACGTGCAACCTTCAAAAGCAAGAATCATAGCATCAACCCCGCACATACACAAACGAGAGGCCTGTGTCAGTGGATTGTGAGAGCCTTGGCCTTCGTACCGACATTCTCAACTGAATATTGGGGGGTGCCAAAACATGTGGATTCTGTTTCGAGAGAAAGCTGAATACCGAAGATCCAATTGTTACTACGCTTGAGGACAAGAGGACGGACCCACATAAGATGACCACATTCTTCGCTGACGTCACATGCAGAGGAACTTAAAGGAGGTTTCCATTTCCCGCAATGCCCAAAAGAAGCGGAATGTTGCGTTGCAACTTTCATCTAATGTACGAATATGACATCCTTGGTGGGACGAGGTATGAGGAGACTTTGGAGGGTGTGGATCTATGTGGATGGTCGATCCCGAATTAACAATGGACTCACACCATCTTTACAAGAATGGACAAAACAAAGACCCACGGTATTTTAACGCTCGGCACATTTTGGAGCACAATAGGCTAGGCACAAACAAAAAGCTTCAGATATCTATGTAGTGGTTTGCCTTCTCCTCCCTCAGAAGGACTCTCACCACCTTCTTGTGAGCCTTATTCAACCTTCGACTCAACGCTGGACTTAACAGCGGGTGCACCTGCGGGGAAGGACGAACAGGGGTGATAGAGTAGGTTGGCTCGCGCACTCCTAAAAATACTTTTCCTGTCGTGGACCCGTGGATGTCTGCACAACTTGCAACAAAGAGGAATAGTGATGACGTTAAATTGTACCAGACGTAAGCAGTGTCCAACATCGTGAAATGTGAAACGTCCAAATTTTCAAAAGCAGTAAATGTGGCAACTGGCAAGATACCCGCGGAATGAAAGTTGAGATGATAGATCGAGAGTGAGAAAGTGTCTACTTGTGACCTCTTTCTCCATTGAAGAGCATCGAAGCGAAAGATTGAAATATAACTTTTCATCGTGCAGTCACAAGGGCATTCCAGCAGCGTGTAACATTCAAAAGCAAAACTCATCACAGCTTACAATTGATAGGCCCATACCAGTGGTTTTGGGAGCCTCGTACTATGGCGTTCCTCAGTCCTCAACTTATACTACCCAGTCGCAATTTAGATGACATCACCATATTAGAGGAAATCAGAGTGTTCCAACCACATAAGTGGTTCAAATGTTGTAGTACTGATGATTGTCGGGGATGTGGGAATATGCCATGAGAGGGGACAAAATCAGTGGAGGGTATCCTGTTTCGAAAAGAACGCTGAGTAACGAAACCAAAAAAAAGCAAGCCTCCTGGCTTTCTCTAACTTGAGGTGGATAGAAATTCTTCTCTCAACATGCATCAGCTTATTTACTACCCCCAGCCCCAGGACTTAAGGACGTACGTGAAGGGTATGATGCTGATGCTGACGTCACATGCGGAGCAACACAAAGGCGGTTTCTGCCACACACAGCATCTAAATCCTGAAAGCTGTGCTGCATCTAAAGGGGGCATGGGTGGTCACATGGGGGATGAGGAGATGCTAGGATTTATTTGCCAGATGGATTGATCATGGAAAAGAACTTGGGAATCTTTGCAAGAATGGGTAAAACAACGAACAGTAGGATTTTTTGGCGCTCGCGGCTCCAACTTTTGTGAGCACAACACGCAAGGCGTAAACAAAAAAAAAAGTAAGATGCATAGTGGTTGGGCGCAAGCTGACAATTCGCTGGGAGAATGTAGAGTCTGAACTTGAAAATAAGCTGCGTCTCGTGACGATCGACCATTGCCCACTAGGGCGTAGCAAAGTCCACCAAACTGTCTCCAAAAGTAACGTTTGAAAACAGAAAGAAAATCCAGTCATGCTTCGACAATTGTTTGTATGCACTGGATGGTAACGCGCGCACGGCAAACAACGTATCACATGATATACAATGAAAGGCTAGGACTTTGCGGTGAGGACTGAGAGGGGGATCGCGGCCTCAAGTCACAATTCCCTGACCCAGAGGCGCCACAAACGAGATCCCGTCCAACCTCCAATCTGGTCCACATCCGGATAATCCCGCCTCAATAGTCTGGGGTCGGGTGAGGGCGGCCAACAGTTCACCTTGTTCCCCTCCCGCCCTTCGGCCACGTGCATCTTCGGAATGCCTTGCTTTGGCCACAAAGTTGATCTTTCTATAGTGCAAGATATTGCCTACATAGCGATAGAAGTATCGACCAGTTTGTAAGAGAGTGACACCAACGCCACTGTTACGCCACTCTGCCTCCCTGAGCCGGCCATCCCTGGAGAAAACTGCCAACTCAGCTCCCACCAAGGCATCTCTGCAACATACATAAAGGTTCTTGGTGAAGCGAAGCAAGAGCGATGCATGCGCCACAGATTTGGATGGGTGGCGAGAGAGGGTTGAGGATGTGCGACTCTCTTTCCCAAGTGTTCAGGATACTCAAAGATCCGCATCTCCGTGAGGTGGTACTTCATTCCCAATTTTGGGATAATAATGGCGCCGAGCACGTTCCTGCTTGATCTTGGCGCTTCTTGTTGTGAGCACGGATTTACCTCACGTCCCTTTGTCACAATGTAGCTGGTTTGAGTCACTGCTCGGTCGAGACTCAGATTCAATTCAGATAGCACCTTTCTCTGCCTCTGGTGCATACCGAAAGAGTGGACTCGGCTAGTGAGGAGACACAGATGTAACCCTTGTTACCCCGACGGTGCTATATTGTAGTCCTTTCTTCAGCCATTTCCATTTGCGTCGCTGCACCTTCCTTCTCGTTCCTTCCCCCCAACGCAAACAACTCTCCTGCAGCGATCGGCTGAGGAACAGACGTACTGAAGGTGCACGGGCGTGGGTGACACTCGAACCGTTTGCGCGTCTTGGCGACCACACACCCAGCCCACCACTTATTCATCTTAGACGCACCGTTCCATTCTCTCCCTCTCTGCTCGCCATGGCGCTCTCCAACGAAACCCGCCTGATCCAAGCCATCGAAGACGGCGACCACACCGCTGTGGAATCCCTCCTCGCTCTTGGCGCCGACCCCAACACCCGCAAACGCGTCACACTCACCTGCTCCGTCAAAGCCGGCCGGCGGTCGCTGGGCGTAGTCCGTGTGCGCAAAAACATGCTCCGGATGGACGACTACCGAGAACGATTCGAGGACGTGTTCGTGGGCGAGACGGACACGGTATTCGGGGAGAGCGCGCTAGCGCTGGCCATCATAACGCGCAGGGTCGCTATCGTGCACACCCTGCTGGAGCGCGGGGCGGACCCAAACCTTCGCATCGAGTGGAGGAACTCGGACTCGGGCCTCGTGTGGACAAAGGAGCGCTGGGACACCCAACGCTGGGCACGCACCTTTTCCGCCGAAAACGCCCTGATCCTCGCCTTGGGTCGCGGCGTCAAGGTCTTCGACTGCGACGGCCGCCCTTCTGCATTCTCCCATCTTGCCGAAACGGGCAAGATCCGGGTGAACAAACCAGGCGGGCACGTCATGCTGCGTTCCCCCGCATCGTTCCGGGACGCCTATGAAGAAGCCACGCTCCAGCCCCGCCCGGACATTGCGGGGATGCTGATCCAGTACGGCGCGGTGGTGACGATCGACGCCATGGTCGCGGCGAGGAAAATGAATGTGGAGCCGCTTATTGAGCTTATGGAGCGGCATTCGCTCGGGCAGTCGCTTTCGCCCGCCAATGGGACCGGGTCTGGGTCTTCCTATACCTACTCCTACAGCGGGGTCCGCTCTCCATCACCCAACACAAAATCACCGCCCAACATCCCCACCGGCCGCGGTCTGATCCGATCCCGCTCCATCTCCGAAGTCCACTCCGAACGATTTAGCGGCACCGAGTCACTCTCCGACACACCCCAGTCCGCCTACCCAGCTCTCGCCACCCTTCAACACCATTCAGGACCCAGGCACTCAATGCCCCCCGAGACGAGTGGCATTCCCGACCTTCCCACCGGCGGCCTTCAGGCGCCCGCCACCTACCCTTCCCCGCCAATGCAAACCCGCTCCTTCTCCCCTGCCACCGCCCAGTCCTTTTCCCGCTCACCCGCACGCACCGGCTCCTCCCCAATCCGCGGATCCCCCAGCACCGGTGCCGGGGCGCGTACCTCGTTCCCCCCCGTGCGCCCACCGGCCCACCACATCAGCGACGAGACGCGGTTCCTCGTGCGTCCGCAAAGCATGGCCGGGTCGGCGTCGGACGACCGCGGCAGTGACACGTCCGTTCCCTCTCCGATGCCCCCGCCGATGCCGATGCCGATGCCGATGCACACGCGAGGCCGGACGCGCTCCGTCCCGTCCGAAGTCACGCTCATCACCACATCGCCCTCGCCCGTTCGGCAGCGGCGAACGCACTCTCAATCCCCGGGCCCCCCCACGCCCAGCGGCAGTGGCAGCGGCGGCGGCTCGCACATCTTCACAGGGGACCTGTTTGCCCCCGCTGCATCACGGACCCGAGAAGTGGACGAGCTGCGGAAAGATAACGCCAACCTCCGTGCTTTGAACGAGAGCTTTGCAACGAGTTTGGACGAGTTGGAAAGGGCGTCGATCGTGTTTGCGAGGGAGAACTCGGCGCTCAAGACGAGGCTTGAGTCCGCGGAGAGGGAGTTGGCGGCCATGAGGCAGCAGCTTGTGGCCGCGGTTGCGATTGGAGCCACTGCAGTGGCCGGAGCGGGTGGGGTAGGAGCGGGTGGAGAAAGGAGACCCCCCTCGCCCCCGAGGCCCAAAGACGTGAAGAAGGTGATGCACGTGGTGGAGCCCTACACACCCCGCGAGCCAGACGAGATCGTGCTGCACGTGGGGCAGCAGGTGTTCTGCAATTGGGAGTTTGAGGATGGGTGGGGGTCGGTGAGTAGGAACTGGGGGTGGTCGATTGCAGGAGTGAGGGTGTGAGTTTAGTGCTAATGCTTGATTGTTGATTGTTGGGTAGGGTCTCAATACCGACACAGGTTTCTCAGGCTTCTTCCCCCTGATCTGCGTTTCTCCCACCCGCCGATCACCCGCTCCCACCACAACAATGCCCGGCCACTCCTTCACATCACAGCCGCCCGCCTCCGCTGACGCACCGGACGGGTCCTCCCAATCGCAAAAAACGGTCAGTCCACGCACCTCCTCCTCGCTCAACCGGATCATGGCGCCGCTCTCCTCCCAGCTGTACGGGTACTGCTCCTCCTCCGAATACGAATCGTCCCAGTTCTCCCTCCCCCCGATATCGGGCAACATGCTCGCCAACATCGTCTCGGCTATCGCGAGGTCGCAGAGCGCGTCATCTGGAGGTGGTGGGATGGCAGGTATAGCGGCTTCGCATATGGGGTCGGTATCTGTGTCTGGGGCAACAATGCTCAGCCCGGGGTTGCCCCCGAGCCCGACGAGCTTGAATGTGGAGTCGGTGACGTTGTCGGTGGATGGGGTGACGGCATCGGCGACTGGGGCGTAGCGAATGTATCGGTGGACGTGTAAGATTGAAGTCTTCGGCTTTCGAAAGGAAAACTTGTTCTGGGTGGTTGCAATCCTTTCCGTAATCTCGATCTTGTATCAATAATTATGTGGCTCCTTTTTTCTTTGTCCTGTATAATGTGAAGGGTAATGTCTTGTTGGGGGGTTAGTTGAGTATTAACCTTTCTTGTAACAGAGGAGGAAAAAAAGAAAAGTGCTCTTCTTTCTTGACTTTTTATCATTTTTGATACCTGCGCTACTCTCAAAATGGTCACACCGTTGATTCTCGAGAACGAGGTCCTCCCTTTAGACGATCTCTTTATAAGGTACGTGTCACTCTTTCCACTGCTCATGCCGCCTCTTGTGCGATACCAGACCTTTCCCCAAACTAGCGACGACGAATCCGTTATCGAAGCGAGACTAACCACCAACGATACCGCCTTCTTCTCTCAGGCCGAGCGAGGTCGCCTTCGCAAAAACCTTCAAGACCTGCACACCCGCCGTGTCGCCATGTCTGCCGCCTCGGCACAGACAAAGTTCAAGGGTGACGTGTGCGCTCCGGAGCTGAAGGAATTGGATGCGTTGGTCGTGGCAAATGTGACGGAGAGTATCAAGCAAGAGAATGTGGAGGGCGAGGATGTGACGCGCCGCAACTTTGTGAAGGATAGGATGATAATTGCCGAGTCGGAGTTGGACCTGGAGTACAAAGCGGTCGGACACAGATCAGGAAGGACTTCGAGGAAAGGGTCGGTATGTAATTCGACCTTTTTTGATGCGGGTGTTTCGGCAGATAAGGTTGCAGAACAACTAATCCGTATGACGTCAACCAACAGGACATTCTAGGGGACTTCTCTCAATCGGCAGACGCCTTCATCCACGACCAAACCCGTCAATTTGCTGCTCGAAGAGCCTCGTGGCATGTCCAAAGGCTGCTTCTTGACGCAGAGTGCGTGATTGCTTTGATCAAATGCTCGGTGCTACACTCGTTTTGACTTTGGCGATCGATAGAGCTCGATATGGTCGCTGCGTATGGGAAGGCCAAGTCGCGATATGGAATACCAAGGACAGCAATCGGACCAATCTCGGTGCCGCGCGGATATTCAGACCGGGGTCTGCGCCAGATGTGAAACTTGATCTGTGAGAACCAATTTAGATGCCTGAGAGTAGTGCGAGAAGTTATTTAATGTCGCTCCCTGTGCGAAAGCCCCCTGACAGAGCCCTTGACGTACAATGTCACTGAACCACTTACAAACCTCATCGACCTCTTTGGCCCACTCCCCAAACCCGACGTCATGGCCCCAGTGACGTGTAATCTGCTCCTAGTCCCCACCGATCCTAAACCTGGTTCAGGGCTGGTTGTGGAGGTTGGTAGACTTGTCAACCCCGGAAAGTCGTCTTCTGGGAAGACGTCTGTGAGTTCTTAATTGGGGAGTTGCTTCTTGCGAACGCAAAACATAGACGCAACGTCTCACCTTTAGGTACCCAAAGCTGCCCTCTTCGCGATTGGAGATCAACCGCCTTGGGCACCAGGAAGTTCGGAGACGCGCAAACCACGGACCCAGGACTCGAAGCACAGCGCTCTCATCCACGCGATCCCGATAAGTCTTCTTGATGTCAGGGGCAAAGATAAGCAGATTTGCGTTCCTGCCGTCGGACCTGGGGTGATTGAATGGTGCGTGCGACTTGTTGTGATTTAATGAGTGTGACGCGGCATAATCCCACCTTTGTTTTGCTCTCACAGGCTCACCGACTATCCCCTTCCGCCCTCTGCCATACTTCTCATCGCGGTGCTTAATCTCTCCTATACAGCTCGTGCCGAGCTGGCGCCCTTCCTCAACGCCGCCCTCGTGAGTGACGTAGAGCGCCGTGCCAACGTGCGTCTCCAGGGTGTGCCATCATTTCCACCACTGGAGCCGTTTACGAGAGTGCTGGCGGAGAATGGGATGGTTCGGGTGAAGGGGGCGCCGGGTGCAGAGGACAGTGCCCCGGGCGGGAGGTGGAGGCGAGCTTCGGCGCCGGTTGCAGGTGGAGCGGTGAGTCGGGGTGCCTTGGCTGTATGAGAAACGCTCTTGACTTTTTTCCTCAGATTTTGTCTGGAACTGCTCCACCCAGCACGGTCCCCAACGTGGCGTCCACTGCTGGTCCTCCAAGAGACCCCCGTCTGCACATTCGAACCCAAAGTCTCGGTTACCTTCCAATCGCGGCAGCCGCCTCACCCACTGTGATGGAGTGCGACCCTATGTCGCCAACCACAGATACGGACCGCTCCCCGGACGCTGGAAGCCTCACCGAAAGGCAAGCACCGAAACCGGCACCCCAGCGAACGACAGAACAAATTATCTCCCGTGCGCACACATCCCTCAACGCAGCCCGCAAGCCCAAAAAGCCCTCGCTCGTGCAACAACACCAAGAGCAGATTGAGGCGTTGGAGGAGGGGGATGTTTATGGGAAAGTCAAGAAGCAGCGCGCCAGGCCAACTTGGTCGGGAGGAACGGGGAAATCGACTTCCCGTGCTGGGGCATACGGTCCTCCCGCAAGCGGAACCGCCGGTGTGGATTT
>KQ965811.1:92281-127942 GCA_001574975.1 Gonapodya prolifera JEL478
CCCCCCAGCAGACCTCAGCCTTGACAAGCGGCGTTGTCCTTTTCCCTCGAACATCCGAGAGCGCCACCTCGCAGCCGCCCTTGGCAGACTTGTCGAGGCTCTGCTGCATCATGTGCAAGGCCGCGCTGCCGCCCCACCTGACCTCCCGGGCTCCGCGTTGTCGTGCCCTCCCTTGACGACTTGACCCCCCTCGAAGCCGACCCAGCCCATCTCGATCGAGCTGTCACGGAAGATCTTCGCGACCGCAAGGACAACATTGCACCGGCACTGAGCCGGCTCTTGGACACGGTCGCGATCAGGTTTCGCGGGAAGGACCCGGTCACGAGGCGTGGTGGGCAGTTGCCACCTATCCCGGGTCGCGAGACCGCCATGGCCCTCAACAACGCCGGCAGATTCGTGTTTCAGGTATCCGATACACAGCATCTCTATCGCTTCTTGGTGCTCGGCTCTGCCAGTGGAACGTACTCTGTTGGAGAGCGCCAGCTCTCTCTGGAGAATGCGGTGCTTTCTCAAGAACATGGTGAACGCTGAAAAAGGGAAGGTGGTTGTAGACGCCGTTGTGGAGTTTTCCGTCGCCGGCCGCCAAGACAGGACACGCTCGTCTTCCCCCTGGCGCTTGCTTGCATCTTTGGCGATGAAGACACCCATCGCCTTGCCACCTCGAACGTGTGTAAAGTGTGCCGGACTCCAACGGCCCTCTTCAGCTTCTTCACGTTCCTCAAGGTTGCAGGCGGAGGCGGCATGTCAGGTCCGGACGTTCAATGCGAAGGGCCGTTTAGGTACCTTGGCGATGCCGACAAGAAGAAAGGCGATGGTGAACGCGCGATGCGGACAGCGTTCTCATGCACAAAGTACAAGAATCGGGATGGCTGGACCCACACCGATGCATCCCGCGTCTTCCACGTCCGTCCAATGTGCGCCGAGGATGCTTTACTTTTCAAGTACCTCACCAAGGCATGGGCCAAGGTACAGCCAGAACTCATCAAGGTTCTCAACCAATCTTCGTCTTTGGAGGGTTGTTCGGGAATCCGCACTTTCGGCCTCGGACCCGTCCACCCTCACTCGCTTGGCCGAGTTTCTTACCTGCGTTGAGGACCTTTCGCACATTACGGAATCGTCTCCGGACACAGAGTCCCGTGTGGTAGAGGCTATCAAGCGGTGGAAATTAGCGTGGGAGCACATCCCCTCAGGCATGCTCGGAAGTCCACGTGTCTGGGAGGCACTCTTCAACGACATGCCCTTCACAGCCACGATCAGAAACCTCTCCAAGCTCACCAGCGTCGGCGTAGTCGCTCCCGATTCCGGCGCCGCTGCCCTTGTGTTTAGCCACCTCCGTGACGCGGCAGGCCTCCGCAAGGCACGAGTGCACCCTTCCAACGTTTTGCTTGCCATGCGGACGTACGTGAGTGGGCGTGGCGTAAAAGGAAGCATGCAGTGGACTCCAGTTCCGGAAGTCGTAACGGCACTCGAGGAGGCCTTCTTCCTCTCTTTCTCGTCCGTTGAGCCCACCGGGAAGTCTCTGCTCCTCGCCCTCGACGTTTCTGGCTCCATGGGATGGTCCATGCTTCTCGGCTCCCCTCTCACGGCGCGCGAGGTCTCCGCCGCGCTGACCATGGCAGCCGCACGCTCCGAGCCTGAGGGCGGGTGCCGCTTCTTTGCCTTTGCCAGCGAGTTTCAAGAGCTTTCCATTCGGTGGGACCAGGCTCTCGGGGAGGTTCTTGACGCGGTGGCGAACATACCGTTTGGTGGGGCGGACTGCGCGCTGCCGATGCTGCATGCGCTGGAACATGGGATCCACGTGGACTGTTTTGTAGTGTATGCCGACAGCGAGACGTGGTCCGGGACGGTGCACCCACGCGAGGCGCTCAATCGGTACCGGACAGAGGTGAATGAGCACGCGAGGCTGGTGGTGGTGGGACTCACGTCGACGGGATTCACCATTGCGGACCCTGAAGATTCGGAGATGATGGATATTATTGGGTTCGATGGGGGTGCGGTGGAGGCGAAGGCGAAGGGTAATTTTATTCGGGGTGGTTTGTAAATAGAGTAAAAGATACATGAATTTTTGGTAAATATGCATTCAGTCAGTCATTCAGAAGGTCTCGGTGCTTCAATCTCCGAACGCAATGGTACCAGAGGCATTCGCAACGTTCTCTTCCTCTCAGATGCCCATCACCAAATGGGTATTCATGATGAAAGACGATGTTAGGTGGCTCTCGGGAGTGGTGGAGTGCTGAAATTCACTCTGCAAGAAGGCGAAGTGGGCCAAAGATATTTCGCAGTTCAAGAGATGTGCTGGGTGCGGGGTCGCACGATATTGCTGCGCGGTCAGAAGGTGGACTGGAAGGACCACAAGAAGTGGTGCATCCGATTCTCAGAGTTTTTGAAGGCACTTCGAATGCGATGCAGTCGCGGGTAAAGAGATGCCAGCGGCCATTTCATAATCATGCTTGTCGACAGTAATCCAAACAGAGTAGCACTTATATTTTTTCGGATGGCAGGAGTAGATCAGCTTTTTCTTCTTTTAACTTCTCAACATCATGTAATTACATTTGTGATCTTTGAAATTTTCAACAAGAATGACGAGTTTCAACCTGGTGTAGGGTCAGCGTATGTACATTTCATGTGCAAAGATGGGATTGAACGATGCGCAAAGTATTTAGTGACCAGTGAAGCATGGGACAATGCTTTCTTCTTCGGATGTGAGCTTCAAACGGTCAGAAAAAGGTGTTCGAGCTTTTAGTCGCCCTTCCCTAATTTAGCGATTCGCGCTGGCTCAATTTCAAGGAGAGACCTCCCAATAAACACATAGAATATTTGAGCACCATGAAGCATATAATAAGTAGCGCAACGGTCGCAGAGGCGGGACAGTGCTAAGCCGCAGTTTACGCACAACTGGTGCGTAATGGCCGGATCGGATCCAACGCAACGCAAACTCCAACCCGGGTCCGTTTGCGACTCCAATCAAATCCATATTCGCAAGTGTACCGTCCAAGACCATGTCCTCATGCGAGTACTGCTTCCCACCGCCCTGCCAGAGTGTCCCACGCTACCAAAGGTCCAAGTTACCCTTCCCCCACCTCACCGCCCCCCACTCACGCTCACACAACCCCCACAAACCCCTCCGGAAACACCCCAACCTCCCCCGTCTCCACATTCCGTCCCCTAGCCCACCCGTCCCCGAATCTATGCTCCACCTCCACTCTATCCCCCGTGCGGAGCATGAGGTCGCCCGGGTACTGCGGGGCGTACGGTTCCATCGCGACGAGCGCTGGGGCGGCACCGGTGGTGCCGGCGCCAGGGGGAGGGGGAGCGGCGAGGATTGAGGAAGGGGGAAGGGAGGATGTGATGGATGGGGCCGGGGCGGGTGGGAGGTAGGAGGAAGGCGCGAGGGATGTGGCCGTGGATTGCGGGGCCCAGACGGACGAGGGCGGGATGGCCGTTCCCGTGTTGGGGACGTAGGGTGAGGCCGGTGTGTCCACGAGGTGGGCGGACGAGGACGCGGTGGACATATCCGGAATCGCCGCCGCCGCCGCCACCCCCGCCGCTGATTGCACAAGCGGGGTTTCCGATGCCGCCGACGACGACTTCTCCGAATTCGACCTCGACCACATCTGCGACAACTTGCTCTGCCTGACGGCCTTCACGGCGGCCTGGTTCGCCCCAAACGCGCCAAACGCGGTCACGGCCGAGGAGTGGGACCAGGCCGTTTCGGGGCGCGGAGGGGCAGGTGTTGATGTTGGTGGCGGGTAGGGTGTCGTCGTGCCGGCGTGGAGGTTGGAGGTGGAGAGGGCGTCGGGGGTTGGCTGGTGGAGTAGGGGGTGGTGGGGTGTGGGTTGGTTATGTGATGTGATGGGGGTGTGAAGGTTTCGCAGCACCCTGCCACCCCGTTTGCTCTTCTCCCTGATAGTTTGCCTCCGGCGGCCAGCCTCGGTCGCTTAGGTCTCTCGCTAGCTCCGCGAGGAACATTCCGCTTCGCGGGGCACTCGCCTCCGGCGGACAGCCTCGGTCAGCGCTATCGCGCTTAGGCCTCAGGCTCGCCGCGGGGCACTCGCCTCAGGCGGACAGCCTCGGTCATCGCTGCGCGCTTAGGCCTCGCGTATCGCTCATCCGGCCTGCTCGCTGTGCTCGCAGGCCTCCATCGTCGAACCCCCCGCCTCCCCTTCACCAACTCACCGTATCCGGCGCCCTCTCACGGTCCGCCCCTCCTCTCCTCTTAAATACAATGAACCCCGCAAACGCAATAAGCGCGACTCCTCCCACAATCCCGACGGCGATGCCCGCGATGGCGGTCGTTGAGAGACCCGACGACGATTTTTGGGCGGTGGAGAGGGATGTGGGAGTGGAGGTCTCGGAGGTGGAGAGAGAGGTGGCGGATACGGTGGCGCCGGAGAAGGGTTGGGAGGTTACGGTCTGAGAGGGGGTGATGAAGTCGGGGTGATGAGAGGGAGGGACGGAGGTCGGGGGAGGAGAAAATGGAGGGAGAAGGGATAGAAATGTAGAGTAAGAAAAGAAGGAGTAAGTGATGGGGGCTGCACGAGCACGGTGGGATGGAAGCCAACTCACCGCTGGACACAAGTCCCATCCCCTTCCCGTACTCTGCTCGCGGAAGGGAATCCCCGCAGCGCACGACGATTCGTCCACGTAACACCACTGCTCATTCCCAACGTGATTTTGGTCGCAGAAAAATTGTCAAGGACGCAAAACAACTCAGACTGTCTTCAGGCAAGCGAACCTTCCCAAATCGCAACACGCACCGCAGTCTGGTAGACCCCGCCGAAGTAGCAGGGCGAGCTGGCGGAGCACTTGCACTTGTTGTAGGTGTCCACCTGCGCCTGCACTACGCCTAGTAACCCGAGTACCACCACTGTCACAAGGAGGAGTCCCCTCGACCCCCGCCGAGAAGAGAGCGAGCGCATTCCGTCCGTCCGTCGTTGGAAGAGAGTGACGATGCGTCCAGGGAAAAAGCGGCCGCTGAGGGGAAATCGGGGAATGGGAGCGGGGTATGTGCGGGGTGGCGGAGGGGACGGCTCGATTGCACAATTTATCCTGGCACACTCCTTTCCAAAATCGGAAGATTTACCTTCAGGGCAAATATCAACTTCAGCACGTTTGCACGTCGATGTGATGCTTTAGCAATTACTGTTGTAGGTAGTTTCGAGTTTGCCGGCTGTACTGATGCAAGCTGGCATTGTTATTTGTTGGCATCAAACGGTTCGGCCCGCTTACTTGTAGGCCATTGGAAGCAACTAGCAATACTTTGTACTCATGTATGCACATTGTGTACTTACTCAACGACCCAGTCTGGAATATACAAAAGCCACGTTACACGTGTTTGAGTTATGTGATTTTGATTCTTGAAAAAGCAAGAATTGACAACCCCTTCCAAAGAGCACTTCCAGTTTATGGTCCAGTATCATAAGCTCAATAATTCAAGCTTCAACATCAGGGCTTTGGATGCCTCTTCTGGACTTCCTTGGAATTACTCATTCAATGTCATTTGACAACTCTGCAGTGGTCAGTGAAGCCAGAGGCATGTCAATCTCTCACCACATCACTCTCCCACACTCTTTCCAACAGCCAGTTTCATGTGTCTGCATAACCTTAAAGGAGGGCTTGGGGTTCTATGGCAATCCGGCATGACATCATTCTTGATACTCAAGTCTCAACCACTGAACACCACACCAATATCAAATGGTTATTGTTGGTCTCACACCCAGGATGTCAATGTGTGTTTGTACTTTGTATGCATATTCTCTGAGCCAGTTTCTAAGGCTCAGCACTGACTGTCATAACGATTTGATTGGCCCATTTGCTTACGACGGTGGCAAACAATGGGTCGCTCTCGGCGTCGGGGGCCGGCGGGAGGACCTACGGGGGTAGCGCCCCTGGGTGGAGGTGGAGGTGGGAACGAGAAGGTGGTATGGTCACAGTGGCGGCGTCTTTATGTATGTTCGCTGCGCTCGTATTTTAGAGCAAACCGTGTCATGTTAATAGACGTCATGTACGCGATCCGAGCTGTGTTCCCTTTTCCCCTTTTTTTCTGCAAGGAAGTTTTGAATATGCATCATGGTATTTCTTTTCACCGTGAACACATCTTAATCTCCATACTAGTACTACACTCTCTAACTCCAAAGTGTTCACACAACCGTTGTCAGATAATGGTTCTAAACTCCAATAACATAATTGCCGCCAAGCGAACAGTGTGAAAAAGAAAAACGAACGTGTAAAGCGTGTGTCCTCCGGTCGATGACCAATGTTCTCGCAGGGTTCTCATCGACGTCGACGTCAATATGTCCTCAAGCACAAACCTCACACAGTAAACGCAACGCATCTCACGCAACCGCACCGCAGTTGCGACCTTCCTCACGCCGGATTACGCCAGACCTCCGATGGGGGTACCTCGCCCAATCTGTCCCCGCCCGACGGCCCACTCAGGGAACACACCGACCTCGCCGGTATCCACATTCCTTCCCTTGAGCACACCCTCCGAAATCACCTCGTATACCTCCAGCCTGTCTCCCGGGGTAAGCCCAATCTCGCTCGTCATGGTATCGCTCGGCATGTACTCCTCGATGGCATACAACCGCCCATCCGCAGGCGGGTGGAACGTGACGTGGAAGACCGTGGCGGGGATGGGCTGTTTGGGCAGGGGGACCTTGATCCCGGTCTTCCCAGGCGCCGCGATCGGCGCGAGTGTAGGCGAGCGCGGACCGAGCCCGGAGTCGATGGACCCTTCGTACGAGTCGCTTGTGGAGGGGGATCGGGGCGGGATCCATCCCGGAATCGAAGGCGAGTCGGCCCGGACGGGTTCCATGGCGTACGGGTTCTGCGCCAGCGGTGACCCGGCCCTCGGCTTGTATCCAAGCCCGCGCACCGTGAATGTCCCATCGTTGCCCATCAACACGGGACTCATAGATCGGCCGCCAGGCACGGGGGTGGTCTCTCTCGGTCCCGGCTTCCCGCCCAGGAGGTTGGCCATTTCCATCTCACTCCCGTGCGGGCGCCACTCCTCCACGTCCATGTCCGGCTCGGGGGACATGCCATCAGGGATCGGCGTGGGGCTGCTGGCGTCCCGGATGGAGGGTGCGGACACGATCGAGGCCGCGTCGGAGGAGAAGGGGTTTTCGGCGACGCGGGCGTCGTGGGTGAAGGATGTAGAGGCGGACATGGTCTGCGACGGGCCGCGGGCGTGGCCCGATTTGCCCGGTTGGACCGGGGGTGGGTTTTTGGACAGGGTCCCGAACTGGCTGGCGATCGGGGTCGCGATGGGGGCCGTGGTTGCGGCCACGGCGGCTGCGGGAGGTTCCTTCGTGGTGGATCGGCGGCCGAACGGGTTGAGCGGACTCGGTGTCATGGGGGACCACGTTTTGGATCCCTTGCCCACGCTGGGCAAGCGTCCCAGAAACCCCTGCGGCGGCGGTGAGACGGCCTTTTGGGCCGGAGTTGGGCTGGTGGGAGATCGGGTGCCGGCCGTGCGTTGGGAGTTGGACCGGAAAAGGCCCGGGGAGGATGCACGGGATTGGCGGGATGAGGAACGGAGGAACCCGAACCCGAACCCGCTGCCGAGGTCGAGGTCTGGGAGGTGCGGGATGGAGGTGATGGATGTGGAGGTCGGGGGACGGCGGAGGAGCTGAGATGTGGTGGGTGGCGAGTTGAGCATCACAGGAACTTCCCGCACGACGCGGATTGGGCCATCACGGTGACACTCACCTCTTTGGTCGTCTCCTTCCCTTCTGGGTCCTTGTTCTTCTTCCGCCCCGTGCACCACCAGCAACAGCACACCAGAATCAAGACAAGCACTCCTCCCACACCTCCAATCACGGCATAGAAAATGGTCCGCGGGAGACCAATGATCTTGTCGTCACCCGCCGCGGGGGCGGAGCCATTTGCGGAAGAGGAAACGGGTGATTCGGTGACGGTGGTGGAGGGGGGTGAGGGAGCGGGAGATACACCTGTGGGAGCGCTTGTGGTGGTCGGAGATGCGCCGCCAGCAGCGGGAGCAGCGGCTGTGGAGAGCGAGGCTAATGCCGAGGAGAGGGCGGCCTGATTATGTTCATGGGGAAAGAGGTTTGACCAGTTGCGGAGAAAAAGTACTAGAGTGGTGCACTCACACCCTGGCAGTAGTCCCATGCTCGTCCGGTGACGGGGTCTCTGAATGGTGGGCTGCATGATGTGTCCTGTATCCAGCACCACTGCGTTGTGGCGAGGTGGGTGATGCGTAGGGGGGTGGGTCGAGATGCCGGGTCGCAAGAGGAAAAGAGAGGATTAGAGCGATGCACGGAGGCAAAACACAACACAG
Source organism: Gonapodya prolifera JEL478 (assembly GCA_001574975.1). NCBI lineage: Eukaryota > Fungi > Monoblepharomycota > Monoblepharidomycetes > Monoblepharidales > Gonapodyaceae > Gonapodya > Gonapodya prolifera. The sequence continues at coordinate 100,584 of KQ965811.1, forward strand.
ACAAAAGCAGTAGCCGGTAGACGAAGGAATATGTCCCAGAGGCCGACCATGGTGAACAGGTGTAGGTTCGAATGTGCCCTCCCCATCCATCGTTCCGCGGAACTTGCTTCGCCAACGTGGCTCTTTGGCGAATAGAGGGCCTCCGCAAGCGATTCCACGATCCAGAAGCGCAAATCGGTCGAGATGCTCCAAAAGGTGTCTTCTTTCATTTTCGGTGTCCTCGACGCCTTTGCCTCTGATGTCAAGACCCCCGCCGAGATTTCGGTACGCACCGCAACCGTCCCGCCGACCGCCGACACATAGCACGTCGACGTGCACGCACAGCCGCCGCTCGTCGTGCTGTTCTGTGCCCGCGCCCCACTGCCCAGGGCCAACACTGAAGCCACGGCGAGGGCGACACGCAGACCCAACCCGAGTGCGCCACTCTGTCTGCCGCGCGGTGCTGCTGTCCTGGCCATCGTCCTGCTGCGGGATTGCGCGCGTGGAGAGTGGGAGGTGGACGGGTCTTCCTGGGTGGAGGTGCCACACCTGCTTGGAAGCGGCACACAAAAAATATTGCATGTCCGATGCCTCGATCCCAAGAATCAAAATATTCCGACTTTCCAAATCCATCTTTTTTCTGACGGTGGGCTACTCTCCTCTACTTCCTCCATTTCTCTGTGACCATCGTGGAGCTGACTCGGGGTAGCTTCGATCTTGTCCGCGGAACGCAACCAACACCGAACTCCTGTTCCCGATTTCATGGGCGAGTGCTTTGCACTACAAATGGCGTCGGCTCAAGGTCACTTTGAAGGCGTGCAATGCTTACTGCAAGGAGGAGCGACAATCGTGTCTGCTTTTACGAGAAACCCACTCTTAGTAGCATGCCGAAATGGGGCATCGAAAAATACTCAAAACCTTTCTGAACCGGGTGGATTTGCGTGGGTTCCATCAACGCCTCTGTACGGTCCGCAGTCAGGAATGGCCAGCCTGGCGACGCCACGACATTTTCCAATTGCTAGAGTGCCGCTGCATATAATGGGCACTTGGACTCGAAATGGGACGAAATGCCACAGTCTATGTGGTTTATTGCAGACTCCGAACTTGCTCAGTTAAGAACCTCTACATTCTACCACACTGCACGTAGTTCGGTGATATTTGATTCACAAAACGGTATTAGAGCTCCTATAATGGCACTGCGCTTGCTAGTATTCTTGGTGGAAGCAAGAAATAAATTTCCATCGACTGCGGTCGCATCCACTCCGGTCATTATCCAAACAAAACCTCTCTTCGGGCGCGTTGCCCATCACCGCCCGATGGCGACCGAATCAAGCTCTGAGTCGCGCCGGTTTCGTCTCCTCGACCTGCCCTCCGCGGTCATTGGGCGCATAGGAACGTTTGCCACATCCCACCGTCTCGCTTTCCCCACCGGCGCACTGAACCAGTACTTGAAGAGCATATTCGCTCACCCCGTCAACATTACCGCTCGCGCCGTTGCGCACTACCCATCACCTGAACATTCCCTGGTGAAGGAATCGTCGAAAGGCGATGTCGAGATCGGCCGCGTCCTTGCTACCAAAGCGGACGTGAATGCGCTCGCTATGATAAATGACTCGAAACATTCTGCGCTTGCGGAAGCGGTGCAGTACGGCCACCTGAAACCGCGCGGTGTTTGCTGGACACAGGTGCAAACGTGAACGCACCAATCGTACTCGCCTGCAAGAGCGGCAATATGTTCATCATAAATCTTCTGCAAGAACGGGGAGCAGACTTGCATTGGCGTCATGTGCCTCAGTTTCGCATGCCGACAAGGGCACGTTGATGTTGTGCATCTGCTCGAAGGGGGCATCATAAGTCCCAAAACACTGACTGACCACTTATCCATTCCTTTCATCGTCGGACGGCTTGATATCGTGGACATATTTCTCAAACACGGTGCTGTTCTCAATTTGTCTGGGGGAGGATCGGGACGTTTTCGTAGCGATCTCATTGGAACTGCTGCAGGGAATGCCCACTTGGATGCAGTCAGATGCCTCGTTGAACGCGGCACCGACCTTCCGTCCTTTGAAGGATAGCCACTCATCAGAGCGGTCATGTTCGGACACATCCACATCGTGCGATATCTCTTGGAAGCGGGTTGTGATGCGCGCGCGCAAAATTACAATGCTCTGTTTGAAACGGTAATGAGAAGGTATGAGGAAATTGCGAGGCTTTTGCTTGCGAGAGGAGCAAAGGCGGAAATTGTGGGGCCATGTTTTGAGCGGATGGGTGACAGAACGGCGCTGGCGCTTTTGGACAATTGGCAGGAGAGACACTGGAGAAGCAAGCCAAATGTAACCAAGTCAAAGTCCACAAAGGATACTTCACGAGTGCCAATCTAAGAGAAGTCTACTATCTAATGCAATTCACTGATAAAACATTGTAACTCCTCAACAATCTTCACAAATTCAGGTCTCTCCTCCTTTTTATGGCACCAACAATTCCGGAGGAGAGTTTTTAGTCTCCTGGGCATATCCCTGATGGGATTCAACTCTGGGCGGTATTCAGGGTCAGATACAACTTTCAGTAGTAGATCCCCTGTGATTGGTTCTGGTACTTGTCCCAGCAATGATTTGGGTTGAGAGCGTTTTGCCGTGCCCAATCCCACTGGATCTGATCTTTGACGCGCCAAAATCTGTAACCTGAGCACGCATTGCATTGTCAATCAATACGTTGGAAGCTTTCAGGTCAGAATGGATGATGTCTTTTGAATGCAGGTACTCCACACCACTGGCAACATCCCGCAACTGAAGCAAAAAAAAAAAGAACAATAAGGTGAATTCCAACGGTGTAGTGATAGTGCGCGACTCTTTGCTAACCAGGTTTAATTTGCCCAGGGTTGTCAGGTGACATTTTTTGGTGAACTCTTTTGAGTCCCCATTCTCCATATACTTGCAAACAAGAAAGGGATCAGGTGCTTCAAGTGACACACCGTAAAACTGTACACTGTGAGGGTGTTGAAGTCTTGCCCAAATGTCGAGCTCCCTTTTCAGCTCCTTTTGATATGTAATGGAACTTCAAGCTTGAGCTATTTTGAAAATGCAATACCAGTGCCCTCACTGTAAGATCAATGACATTTTTCAGGCGTTTCACTGCAACTGTAGAAGATCCCCTCCAGATTGCCTGCCAGACAGTACCGTATCCGCCTTGGCCATGTAATTTAGTGCATTGAATTTCTGTGGCTCTAATCTGCTGATACCAGAGAGTAGGCTTGCGTGCGTCTGGTAAACCCGTGTTAAGGGAATGTGTTTGTTCCTCAGACTGTTTGAGGTGCAAAGAACTGTGGAATCCCAAAAACGTAGTTTGGTACTTCAATTTGAGATACGGGGATTCCTTACAGCTCCAACACAATCTGCACAAAAGTTGCTCCGTACGAAGGATAAAGCAGGAACGGTCTCCTGCTTGACAATCGCCCCACCCCCATGAGGGATAGCACTTGCGAGTGTCTCAGTTGAGACCACAGTTTTGCGCAAAAGTTGAAGTGCTGTTATGAATCCAGCAAAGGTGAAGGGGATTGTTTGTTAAGGTCACAAACAGATTATACATGAACCTTCACAACAGTCTTGTCTGATTCCCTGGCCCAATCGTCACGGCATTGCTCAATTACTACGTCTGTGTGGCCTTGCCAGAGTCCCTCAAAGAAGGTACAGTAAATGTTCCCTTGGAATACGGAACCAGGACGTCTGTTTTCGAACAGGCACCTCCAAAATGTGATGTCTGCGGGATCAATTTCAAGGTCGGTGATGTCAAATGGAACCACTGTGTCTCTCTGTGATTCTGCAATGGAGAGCATCCCCACTGGATGGGTGATTTTGGGTGGTTTTTGCCGAGGAATCTTTGGCCAATTCTGGCCACCGGATACTCATCCCAGCCCAGTCCAAACCGGGCACATCAAATGGGAGGGGGATTTGTAAAGACTTTCACTAAATATGGACTGTGCCACAGAGAATGTTATATTTACACAAGACAATTTTTTTCTGTGGGTAAGATGATGAAAATGTCAATTTGAAGCAAGCAAAAGAACAGAGCAGTCCAGGAGGTGAAGCGAGCCCGTTTTCTGTTGGCACTGAAGCAGAATTTTCAATTGGGATTGGACTATATCATCAAGGAAGATGGACAGATCTGCTTGAGTCGTGAAGCAGGTTACCAACTCCTAAAATTGAAGTTTGAAAATCCATACTATTGTAACAGAGAGGATATTGCCAACAAAACTGAGACTGGTCGTCTCCTAGCCCCGTACTTTGAACTTGAGAAGGCATTGAAGAAGAAGTAAGCGATTTTTTATTGACTTGGTTCTCAAAAAATGTACAGGAGAACTTCATTGTCATCATCAGAAGAAGACCTTTGTCCCCCATCACGTTTTTCAGAAATGCCTTGCAACTTGCAACTCCCCTCACCTCGACTTGCATTTCAGAGTAAAGAGGTGTATTTTTGCACCTTGGAACTCAAAAAGGTCATAGCCAAAAGAGGGGAGGAGAGTTGAGAGTTAGCACCCAAAACTCGCCTCGCCTCCCTTCCATTACCCCAATTTAGGAATGTGCTACAATATGTGAAATTGGCTTTAATGCATTCAAAATTCTGATTTTCAACTTACATGACATATTTTAAAACACTTCTGTATTTCCTCAAGGTGTTGTCACTTTGTGATACAATCCACTTTCATTTTTCTATATCATGTTTGCAATATTTTGACAATTATAGATATTTAAAAAATTGGAATTTTTTCTCAGAAAGAGCATATGCTCTTGAGGCTTTAGGTACTCAGCCCTTGACTGACCATAGCAACCAATCTTCTAAGGCCTAAGCACTTAGGCCATAGCAAATTACATAGATAAAAGCAGCACAATTCCTAATAATAGGTCTCAGTCAATGTCTTCAAGGTGTTCATCTCCAAATCTCAGTGTCATCAGCTCTGATGGAGGAGATGCAAGATCAAGCTATGGAAATATTTCTGACAATGAGCATCAACCAGAGATTTCTGCAGCACTTCCAAGCACCNAGCACCAACCCTACACATAAAGAGCTTAGTAGGATGGGATATGTTCTTGCACCAGTTCGCATCCAGACCAACACCTCTAGAGTTTACAAGGAGAACTTATTTTCCATGTGGGCTAAAGTTGATCCCACAGATCCAAAAATAATTCTGGGGAGATTTGCAGTGTGTGAATGTGAGCCTGGGAGGTGCAAGCAGTAAGTTTAACTTGCATACAGCGTGAATGTACTTGACATGGTCTATGGTTTGCTCATCTTACTTTAGGAAGTACAACATGACAAAGGTTACCTCTCCAAAAAGATTTAGAGAAGCATGTTAAGGCCAGGCACCATCACAGATGGGATCCCTCAGTGCCATCAATTGCAAAAATGCTACAGAGATTGGGACAAAGAAGACTTGTGAGTGGGGGCTTTGAATTCAAGCAGGCAATTCTCACAGCAAAATACCCTCACAGGAATCTTCTGCAGAATTTGACATCAAAACACTTATCCAGCTTGTTACTCAGTGGATTGTTGTCACTGACCAGCCATTTACAACTGCAGAGCATCCACTCTTCCAAGAAATTCTGTATTACCTCCACCCTGAGCTCTCAACTGCAAAAGGTTTTTCAGATAGCTCAATTCATCGACAAATTCTGCTGATGTACACACAAGAGAGAGGGAAAATAATTGAAATCATGAAGGTAAGTCTGAATCTGCACTTTTTGCTGTTTTCCAAATGGTCAAATCCTAACTGCTAACTGCTCCTGGGTAGGCCATCAACTCCAAAGTCTCATACACTACTGATGTGTGGACAGCTAAAAATTTTCTAGCATTTATGGGGACTACAGCCCACTGGATATCTCCTGACTGGCAACAAAAATATGTCACATTGGATTTCATCCCTCTTGTTGGGCGACATACTGGAACAAACCTTGGGGACTACTTTATGAAAACTATTCAGGAAATGGGTACATTAGGAAAGGTGATTATTATTCCATTACTGTGTTTCGGTTGTCCTAATAGCCTCATCTCACCAAAACAAATCTCTTAGTCTCTTGGTCTTACCACAGACAATGGTTCCAATAACTCTACAATGTGTGAACGTATTGAAGTTGTCTCAACCTCTCTGAACAGTCCCTGGGATGCACCAGCAAATCACATCCTTTGTGGTGCTCACATAATAAATATTGTGGTTCAAGAAGTTCTCAAGGTTGCTCTAAAAGCCACAGATGCAGGTATGGATGAAGATGATGATGAAGATTTGGCTGGAATCGCTGCAGAGCATGGAAGTCCTGTCACAAAGGTTTGTGACTATTCCAAGATATTTGTTTACAAATTTTTCCCTTATCAAGATACACAACTCCTTCATCAGTGCTGTGCATTTGCATTCAAACTTGCCAAGAGCACGCAGAAGAGGGAGGCCTTTAAGAAGCTATTCTCCATTTCCACTGATGCCAAGGTACCAACGCGGGATGTCAAACATCGCTGGAACAGCACATTCCTCCTCATTGAGTCAAGCCTTCAACTGCAGCAACAAATCAACATGCTGATTGCTGCAAATCAAGACCTTGAGAACTTGCGACTTGTACAAGCTGAGTGGGATTCTCTCAAAAAGATCAAGGAGTTTTTAGAGGTGAGACAACATTTTTTGTGCCTTACCTTTCAGTGACACTTCCTTCCTTCAAGATTTTTTTTGTTGCCACAAATCTGCTGTCTGCACAAACTTATCCAACAATTCAGAACATGCTCATGACTTACAATTACATTTGTGACAAGCTTGAGAATGATTACATCAAGAACCCATCTACATCCAGTGTCTTAAAAAATGCAGCAAATGTTGCAATTAGCAAGTTGAGTCCTTACTATGCCAAGACTGACAAGGTCCCAATATATATTGTGGCTTCAAGTAAGTTGGTCCCCCTATTCAAGAGTCAAGACTGCAGAACTTTATTGTGTACTAAGAAATCTTGTGTCCAATTTCAAGTTTTAAACCCTAATCTTCGAACTGAATTTATGGAAAATGAGCCAGAATATGATCTGGACTTCAAAGTCTATGCAAAGGACTCCATTTCTGAGCTTTACAAGAGAAACTATGCCCCTCAAGTTGCTGTACATAATGCAGAAGAGGAACCTGAGAAATCAAAACTCAACCCTATCCTGCTCCATGCAATCAAAAAGAGAAGGTTGGAAGGACCAAGTGATGTTTCAGAGCTAGACAGGCAAGTGAACTTTTATATTTACAGAGAAATGATGAAAAGAAGTTGTCTCAATTCAGATACCTTGCTGAGCAATTACCTTCAACTCCTGTGGAACCTCTTCTCTGGTGGAAAGTTCACTCAGCAGAGTATCCAAATCTCGCCCGAAAGGCCCAAGACTACCTTGCAGTACCAGGGTCAAGTGCTCCATGTGAGAGAGTCTTCTCTGGTGGGGTAGATCTTGTGACTCCAAACCGCAACAGGCTGAATGGAGAGTCCATCCAAAGTTGCATGCTACTAAAGAATTGGTGGCAGACTGTTTTACTCCTGGAACCCCTCAAAGGCAAGAAGTAATGCAAGGCAGGATAGCTAATGTCATTAAGTGTCATGTGAATAAAGTGAAGAAGAGAATATAAATTAATCATGGTGGGGTCAAAAAAAAAAAAAAAACCTCGCCATAACTCGAAAAGGAAAGAGGGGAGTTGAGAGTTGGGCTCACAAAAAAAGAGGAGAGTTGAGAGGGTAACAACAGCATTAAAAGGGGAGTAAAGAGGTGGCACCACCTTGCCTCAACTTGCCTTGTGAAAAACGTGAGTCCCCCAGAAGTAATTTCGGAGGAGAAAAGCCGGCCAGGGGTCCTGGCAACAACGGCAACAAAGCCAGACCAAAGCGGTGCAGAAAGCTCCCTTTCTCTCCAGAAACGTTAGAAGACAACTTTGGCAATTTTTTCATCTCCTCTCAAATGTAAAAGGGGAGATTTGGAGGACTGTTCTGACTGCAACATGTCTGCAAAGTTGGCACGGCTTGATACAGGTCGTGCACGGCCACAAGACCTGACGTGTGGGCTGTGACAGAGAGAGAATCCAAGAGAAGCATGTCCAGGGATGTTGCTGGGGACGCGGTGCCTTTGGGGTGGGGCAGGGAGGGGAGGAGTTTGTAAGAGGACAGGGAGTCCAAGGGTGTGAGTGACGCAGGAGGTTGCGCTTGCAGCGGGTTTTTGGAGAGGCTGGTGGTGACCTGGGAGTGCCTTGCTCCTTCCCCAGCTGACAATACAACATCACCGAAATGAACACATGTCCCTGGTTACTGGCCAATGTTTGGTATAACGTGCTCGTGAGACTACCAATTGACAACATCGTGGCTCTGAGAGGGACCGCGTGTCTGTTCCTTGATGTGGGGAATGCAGCTCTTGCCCAAGCAATCCGCTCCTCCACTGTATGGTTTCACCTCCCGTTTTCCAATGATTTCCCATTCAATCCAGCAATCGAGCGTCGGAGAGCTTCCTTACTTGAGGAATGGTCAATCACAGGGACGTCAAGGATCCATACCTGTTGTCGCGGGTGCTAACAGAACTGCCGTGCTCCTCAATGCTCACCAACCAATGCCTGTCGCTGCAGCTTTGTCAGTGGCAACAGCAGGGCAACGGCGCCCTAGCCTTTACAGGCAGATTGCAACTGCACCAAACATGTATCCCATCCCACCAGCCCCCATTCACCCATTGTATCTTCGCAATACTCTTCACAAGATTCATTGAACTCCAATGTGTTAACATCAAAAACGTTGCTGGCCACATCCGGGAGTGGCAAGTATGCTATGCAGTTGAGCCAGCTCCACAGGACCACTTGGAAGCCATTATGAACAATAATGAGAAGTGGATTGCGCAAGGGGGGGTATTTGATTTCATGCAGACACATCAGTGTGTATTCAATTTCTGCAACTTCATACGAATGCGTGCTCACATTAAAGAATATCCAGCTGTGGCTTTGTTTGAAACACGGTGCTTGTTGTTTCACCGTACCTGTCTCTTTGTCCGTCAACGTAGCTGACATCAACCCAGGACCAATTATTTCCTCGCCTTCCTGGCCCAACAGCTTGCCGAAACATATTGGGTGGACAGAACGAACCCAAGCCTGGACTCACCAGTGTGCTTCGTACAGAAGATCGCAAGCACTTCCTAGTGTTGTTTGCCCAGGAAGAGTGTTGTCTCTTGCTCATGGTCATGGATCAAATACCAACTGTGGAGCGTGTCCTTCCGGCTATCTCCCTACCCCCAACCATCTCCCCCTTTTCGTCTACCTTGACGGTCCAGGTAGACCCGTGGTTTGAAGCATCATTTATTGACCGTCTGGGTTACCACACAGGCTTGGAATACATCCAGACACAGGATCATGAATGGTTTGGTGCTGTACGGTCATTTGAGTGTAGTATTCAGTGGCTGATGGGTCGCTGAATGTCAGAATAGCGTTTTAGCCTTGTGCGCACATCGAAAATGGCATACTTGGAAAAATGGAAGTGCTACGTTTAGAAGTATAAGATGATTGAAGTTTGCTGTCCTTTTTTGGTATAGCATTTGCCATTTCAGTCTTAATTGGTCAAAGTGCACGATGGTTCGAAACGTAAACGCGAGGTCTATTTTGGCGTGTCTTCGAGCCTTACGTAGTTCATAAAGAGATTACCAGTGGTCTTTCATCTCACACTTGAGAAATTTGCTCTCCAAATTGCTTGAGCGAAATCCTAGATATGATGATGAAAATGAATAATACCGGGTGGCGTTGGCTAGTGGAGACTCCACAATGGACAATATTTTAATTCCCCCACATATGGGAGAAAAGAGGGACATCACAGAGTACACCGTACACAGATTTCTACGTTGAAGTCCACTGAATTGTCACAAAAATAAAACAGAATAAGAAATCTAGATCCAAATCAGACACATATGCCTGCACTTTTAATATTCCAGACATACAATTTCCGCAACCCAAGGCGACCTATCTGTCAGTCGCCATGTGACCCTCTCCGTCGCGTTCCCAACAATCTATTGTTGTGTCAATTAATTCTATATGATAACGTTCATGTTGTTATTGAAACATGAAAACTCACCTAATTGGTGAGGATATAATGGACATGGCGAAGTGTTAGGGTTTAGGTATTGTATCTCAATATGTAGAAACTATTGTGACACAGAAGTTTGGTGCAGTGCTGGTTGGCCTTGAACAAACCAGCTGCTCCAGGCCCTTCCTTGCCGTCCACCGACCGGAGTACCGCCGCCGAGACCATCCACGAGCCGTTAGCAACAAAGTTGTCCAGAACGTGAGTTCCACAGGTTGAGCAGAAGAGCATTTCGGCCGTGCCATGCGCGGGGCGGTATCGGGTGCAGGCTGCCTCGCTGGAGCCGGCCATCCATTCGGGCGGGTGGGGCAGAGAGGCGTGGTTTGTGAAGAGAGCACCGTGAGTGCGACGGTAGATTGAACAGTGGCAGATGTGGACCGGGAGAGGGAGCGACGCGCGAGAGAAGGTGGAATGGAAGCGCGTGGCGCCGCACAGACACGCGAACTCGACGCTGGTGACACTGTCGCGCTCTAGGGATTTCATTGCTGAAGACCTAGCGGGCTGAAAGCGTCCTGCTGTAAATCAGAAGGACAGAAGAGCGCGTCAACCTATTCGGGTGGTTTGTCCGCAGCCAAATGCGAAGGAGGAAGTGGCACTTAGTAGCGATGATCCGTTCCCTCTTTTCGTAGAGAAGGCCGCTGGCTCAGAAGAGGCAGAATTGTACATACGAATTCAAATCGACCTGTCCGAGCACGACGCGAACAGAGTCGGGGGCGTTGAGGCCACAGGATTGTCCACTGCAGGTCAAAATGGCCATGATGAAGTAACTGGTTCATTGTACCGATGTGGACGGATTGGGCGACAGGCGAACGAGTGTGCACCAAAGGAGCGAAAGGAGAGCAGTCGTCGGCATCAACACGCGGAGTTGGAGTGGAGGATCCTCTTCCAGCCAGCCACACTCGTTAGCCCTGTGGACCCGAGTGCCAGAATCGAAACTTTTATGTTCAGTCGGCGCCATCAGATTGCGTTCTCTGACGCGCAGACGATCTCGAAGAGTGGCATTTACCCGCAAATGGCTGCCTTGAAGTGCGGCCGCCGACGAAAGACGGCCGAGACTGCGGACCACGGGGATATGAACGCGGAGGCAATGGGAGCTGGTAGAAAAGATATTTTAGGGGGCTGTGGACGGAAAGAACGACGTGGCTGCCCTGCAAAGTCTCCCCACCACATCGCCCTCGCATAGTTTGGTTGAAAATCAAGTAGGCGTTCTATAAATGTGGAAGTGTTTCTGAAAATCCTCATATTGTCAGTTGGAAAGCGATCTGGATCAGGGGGTTCGCTTGAACTTTCTGGCGAAGTCTGGCAGTGTGGGAGAGTCACGTGAAAGTCCAGAGCTCAAACTTGTAGTCGAGATGATTTCAGAAGGCTAGCCTTTCATGTTCAGGCAAGATCAGAGCTGCGCCACACACAGGCAGAGACTTGGCTACCTCATCAAAAAATCCTCCAACATTCATCGCGTTGGAATCCAAAGCTCCGATGCTGCGCGCTCTTCTTGTGGCAGCCTTCGCAGCTACCCTTCTCGCCCATGACAGGGTGGCCGCCGTCGAGACGATCCTCGTGTACCAGCCCTTCAACGCCATTCCGAGTGCTCCCTTCCTCGCGGCTGCCAAAGAGTTCAACGAGACGTACGCTGGCAAATGGGGAGTGGACGTCGTCTTTGGGAGCTTTGTGGACCTGCAGGTTTGGGCTGTCAGCGGGGATCCCAACAGGGGTGGAAGGATTCCTTGGTTGCAAACTCCCTGACGATTCAAGCACTGGCCAAGGCAAATGACAACGCCACGTACTGGGGATTCCTCGCCCCCAACAACAAGAACGACAGGAATGCAATCCAAGTGTTTGCGCGTGAGCTGCTGCCGACAACACATTCCATGAGGTTTTCCTCTTGACAACACATCCCGCCACTCAGCGTTTTTCATCAGCTTCGGAGCTTCTGTTGCAACCCCCAAGATCGAATGCGCGATGAACTCTCCTCAGTTCCGAAGCGCCGTGAAGTTTTGGACCGGTGGGTCTCGCAATTGTTTGCCGGAGGGTGCCGGGGAATCACAATAATTGTTGTGGTCCGTCTCTCAGACCTCTCCATCAATGAAACGCGAAGAATCTCTCCTAATCTAACAAGTAGCACGTTCGTGGATTATTATTCCCGGATGGCCAACGGCGAAATCATACATTGGTTCGATGGCCCTGTAAGTTTCTGGACTCTTTTGCGATAAGCTGAATTGTAATCGAGAAGTCTTGCTTTCTGCTTCGCCAGTGGGACAAGGTGTTTTCGGCGACTTCCGTCAAGACGTACCCCTGCAACACCGACCTTTCTCGCGTCAACTTCACGTCAGACAAGATCCACGTAGCCATGATGAAACCACTGCGTGGGCCTCGTCTGCGCGCCTCCTATAGCGGCGGCTCTGCCCTTGCGATTGCTTCTGGTTCCACCAACAAGGACGCTGCAATGGCCTTCCTGCGGATATTCACAGACCCGGCCAAGTCACACATGCCGTCTTGGGTCAGTAGCGGCAATGGGCCGCCGTTTATATCGCTCCAAGTGAGTGGCCAAAGTCATTCTGTACTCTGAATTTGAAACGTCACGACGCTTCTGGGCTTCAAAAGGCTTTGCAAGACAGCACGAACCCTGCCGTCAGTGGCATTTTGTGCCAATCCGCATACGCTTACCCCGAACCGTACCCTAAGAGTTTTGGAGAATGTGAGCTCTCGTGATTTTAACACAGATTGCCAGTGGCTATCATGACATTTCTGCCTCCCGATAAACCAAGACGTGAAACTTCGGGATCAGAACGTAATTGTCAAGATTCTGTACCAAGTCGTCTCGGGCAACCTCACCGTGGACGCAGCCACCGAAGAGGCATGCGCGACCATGGACGCTATGGTCTTCCCTCCCCCAGAATCTGTTTCCTTCGCCAGTACCGTTGGCGGCGTCATCGCGGCAATAAACGCGTCCCTTCAAATTCTCTGCATCGCCGTTATTGTTATACTCTACTGGCTCCGCGCTCAGCCGTCAATTGTCGCCATCGACCTCCAAATGAGCTGCACTGTTCTGGTCGGTTGCGTCGTGTTCCTGGCGGACACGTACACTTACATGGGAGCGGCCTCGCTTGTGGGATGCCGGTCTTCCGTCTTTCTGCTCACCATAGGCTCCGGCCTCACGCTGGGACCATGTCTTGCAAAACTTTATCGTATTTGGAACGTCTTTGAGAGTGTTGGCACAAAGAAGCTCAACCTGCGAACGTCGGCCCTATTTGGAATCGTGGGCGCAATCACAGCACCTGAAGTCGTCCTTGGGATCGTTTGGATGATTGTTGATCCCCCTTCGTTCGTCAAGCTGGTAACGGACTCGGATGTGCGCATGCAGATCTGTCGCAGCAAGAGCGAAATGATCAACACGGCATTCTTCTGGGCGATCCTCGCGTACAACGTGGTTCTTTTGTTGGCCGGTCTTACGCTTGCATGGCTCAGTCGGAATGCATACGATCGGTTTAATGAATCTCGGGAGATTGGCATTGGATTCATGAACATTCTTTTCCTTGGGCTCGTGTGGGTCCTAATGAGTGTGGCTGCGCTCTCCACGGAGTTTCAATTTTGGATTCGAGCTGCGTTCATGATGAGCATGGTTCTGTGAGTGCATCGATCCTGTTCCTGTGAAAACCGCAGCTCCGCTCATCATCAAATTTCAGCGCTCTCATCGCGACCCTCTATGCTCCGAGAATAATGAAAGCGTATCACTCCAAGGCCTCACCAAATGGCGGGGACGAGTTCGACTTCCAGCGCAGTAACCCCGGCGCCACCACCACAACGGCGACTGCAACCGCATTCAAGAAGACGGCAGGCGGACAAAAAACGACAGATGTGAGTTTTACGGTGCATATGTACCTGGTTCCAAGCTGCGGATGATATTGATGCATATTTCGCGTTCCCAGGTCCACAGAGCCGACTGCTCCATTCTCCAGTCAATGATGGGCGGAATGCTCAAGCGGTGGTCCAAGCGCAAGATCAGCTACATGCCCGGAATGGGGCTTCTCGTCCTCGAGCCGGACTCGAAGCGCGGGTATTCTGGCGAGGTGTACCGCGTTTCTGATGGATCACAACTCTCCAAACTTTCCAAGAACGACGGCGCCAATGAAGACGCCAGTAACGCCACATACTGCCTCAAGCTCAATACGAATGGAGCTCAAAAGCACGTCACTCTGTTTCTGCAATTTGCGGACAAGGCGCAAGCTCTCGCGTGGGAGGTGGCTCTCCCTCCTAAAGTGTTGGGGTCGGCTGCCGTTAGTGTATCTGGAGGATCGGCAACCCAAGAGGGAAGTCAGAATGGCACGCAAAGGGGACGTACAACGAGCGGGTCAAAGGGGAGAGATTGACGGATTCAAGACAAGCTTGGTTAGATGAAGGGGAAAAGAAGGCGATACGTAATGTGAAGAAACGCGTACCAATAAATTCCACTTTGCTCGTTGATCCGTGCCTTCGTTTCCTCCTTCAAGGATTCGAGAATTGCTTTGGTCGCTGCAGACAAACGAGCGAGAACAAGACGCATGGACCGCGTGCCCTCTGAGTCTCGTGCTGCTACTGGCTCAACCCGTGACGCTTGTCTCTTCGTGGTCTTCCCCTTCCTTTCTCTCCCAACCGAGCTCCAACAAAAAGCTTCCGACTCGGTCACCTCACAACACACCCGTCTTTCCTGCCGCCTTGTATGCAAATCTCTCGAGGTTCTCTTCACCCCATCTGTCTTCCGCTTTCTCGGTCCCCGCTCTCTCCGCCCGCTCGGTCGGCTGGCAGACGTTTTCGAGGGTTCTTTGGCGGTCCTCTCGGCCCCTGCCCATGCGTCAACCCCAGCATCAGACAACTACAACAGAGAGCGCGCCGAAAGGGTCCTCGAAGCTCCCCGAGAGCTCGACCTGCGCGCCGTCTGTGGTGGAACCCAGTCCTTCAGAGAAATTGCCCGCCTCCTTCGTGCCCTGCGACTTGACACGGCTCGCGCTGTTGCACTGTCGATGTGCAGGACAGTGCCGGACTTTGTTGGTCGTGCTGATGCGCCGCTAAAAATCCTGGCGGACGACGCGGTGAACCTTCGCTCGCTCCAGGTCTATATCCCGAGCTGGGGCCTTCCCTCGCAACACGACGTTGAACAACTCGCTCGCATTCTGCCGCGCCTGACAGTCGACATTGGCATCACAGTAAATGCCGATGAACTCAATACCTTGGTGGAACGCGGTGGATTTTCTGGCATTTCCTGTGTGGACATTCGCTTGAGGAGCAACCAGGAAGCCGGCAAGTCCAGACAAATTCGACCAGAAACATGGAATCTGTTCATTACTCAAATATCGGCACTACGAACCTTTTGTCTGACTTTTAGGCTCGGTTCTCCTGACCGTAACGGATTTGCACCTGGTCACCTTCGCGGACTCTTCAATGCTGCCCCAATGTTGACCAGACTCTACGTTTCAGCCCCTGCTCAAATCTACGGGGAAGATTTTATTCAAGTCCTCTCGGAAAGTGGGACACGCCTCACGCACTTTGGAGCTCAAGGAAAATTTCCTGGCTTTCATCACATTTGCACAAGTGATTGCGCATTGCGACATCGCACTATCCAGACCAAATGCAGGACGCCTGGGTCGTATAACGTCGTGGGACCGGAACTTGTACCCCGTTACCGGAACGCACCAACTCACGCCAGCACAGGCGCGAGCGCAACAACAACAATTGCAACAACAACTGCGGCTGCTCCAGCAACAAGGGAACCGCCTTCCACAAGCGCGGCGCAGGGCCTCGCCAATGCGTTCATCCGCTGGCCGGAGCGCACAGCAACGCACTGCACGATCGCCTGCACGCCAATCACGTCAAAACCAACACTTGTGGTCATCCCACATGTTGTTCAACAACGACGTGGTGCCTATCTGATTCCAGACTTCAGTGTCGTTGGGAAACCACTTGGCGCCCATGACCAGCACATCACGAGCGACACGTGACGCTTTCAAATTGTGCAGCAGCTGAGCAAGTCCGATATAGCTTTCACGCTGCGTGGGATTGAGGTGCAGGTTCTGCTCGTAGAGCTTCAATGCATCCTCGTGCCTGCCAACGCGGGCGTAGAAATGTGTGAGGTTGTTCAGGACTGCATGCTCCTCCGGGAGGAGTTGAAAAGCTTCTTCCATCAGGCGCACAGATTGCGACGATGTTGTACCGACATCGAGTCAGCTCAAAGATGAGATGATCCTTCAGCATGCACTCGCGGGTGATCCTGGTGGGTGCGCGGATGATTTTCCGCGGACCATTCATATTCGCGTGCAGCCGGTTTCGCTCTTTATTTTTTTGGTGAGGTAAATTTGTTGTCAATGAGCCCGGTTCTGCGGAACGCCGTTTACGAGGAGTTTCGGAGAGACTACGATACTCTTTACAGATTGACTGTCCAATCGCACATCCCATCTCTGCTGGAATTTGTTGATGGGTATGTAGCAGAACACAAGTCCGCAGAAGTACCCCTGATCGTTTGTGGTTTCCTCCGCAACTGGCCCGTGGAATTCGTGAGGTTCTTGCATTTCTATATTGGAAATTACGGTCAGTGGTACGGAAATTTCGACGAGCGGATCAGACTGCTCAAGGATTTCCAACGTGAGCAGAGTCTTCGCACGGAGACTCACGTCCAATACCTTGTTCAGGTCTACAGAAAAATACCTCTTGGGAGCCTTTACACGGACGAAATTGTTGATCTGGTTGCTGTCGCGTTCATGTGGACATACCAGGGACAATCCGTGTGAGCGTTGTAATGAGAAAGAAGTAGTGGAAGCTGAAGAGGTGTGGAATGTGAATTGTCAGCGAAATGGTGGACTCATCGCGGCTTATGATTAATGCTGCAATTCAATTGGTGCCTGGGGCGAGGAATCTGTGCTCTAATTGCTCACGAGTGAAGACGTCTTTGACTTTATTTACTGAACTCCATTATTTCCATTTGAATAGAAAGTAATCTGAGATGCTTTTAGTTGGGTACATCCGGAACAACCGACAGAACTAAAGACTTCACAGCCACCCCCATGTCGCTGTACAACGGCCTCTTCGCGACAATCCTGTGTCCACGCGGGCCCACATGCACTTACACCGGATGTCCTTACTCCCACGCCCATTCCAAGGAACACGCGGGTGAGTGGCCAAGGACATCGTCGTGGCCGAGCAGACGAAACTGGCGAGTCCGGTGAAGGAGGTGCAGCCATTCCTCGCGGAGACTGTCGATGCTTCTGAATCATCGCCCGTGACGAAGATCGAGTCTCCCAACGGCTCCAATCAGGGCGAGAAGTGGAGTCAGAGCGGGATGGATTCCACACAACAATCCGCTGCGAGCGAGCCTGCGCCCAAGAAGAAGAAGTAGTTGCCAACGGAAAAGGACGGGAAGAGCTCGGCTAGTGATTCTGGAAGTGCAGGTCCGAAGAAAGTGAGTTCATTCACCGTTTTGTTATCGAATCCTCTTCTCGTGTTCATTCTTGAAACCGTTCCCCCAGACTCCCGCCTCGCTAGGCCAACGGAAAGTCCCAAAAGACAAAGACTCCAAAGGTGAGGGCCTCCTGTCAGTCACCACCCTGTATCTTTACGCCAACCTCGCTCCACATTATTTTCGGAGCCAAAGCCAATCCAATCCCACCACAATACCTCCGAACTCCGACAATCCCTGCAGTCGCATCGCTCAAGCCCGCCTGCAAAGTTCCTCGCGAGACGAGGCAGAGGTCGCTCACGAAGTTCTGGCAGGGTTGGTGTCAAGAACTTTGGACGAAGGTGTTCCATCGTTCTAGTTGTCCCTTACTGAAATGGTTTTTCTCCCGCCTCAGAGTTCCACCGAATATACCTCGACAACGTCCTTCCACACATGCCCAATCTCGCACACGAGCATGCCCTCAAGTAACCTTTCTACACCATAATTGTACCTACTTCGTTTTGACCTCATGCCTCTCCTGTACTCCCACACAGACAAGAACTCCCCCTCTCACTCCTCCACTCCACCATCGCCTCCGCGTACACGGCCTCTGCAACATCAATCCTCGCCCAAGTCCGCCGCCGACCAATTTCTACAGGCTTGGACGATGTTGGGCTCGCAGGGAATATGTGGAGCGTTTGGCGAAGGAGACTGCAGATCGGAGTGAGAAGATGAATGGTGATGCGGGAAAGGAGCCGACCTCGAGAAAAGGAGGAGCGGCAACGTCGGGAAAAGAACTCGGCCCAGACGTCATTCCCTTGACCCTCGTTCCCCCACCCGCACCTGCCACAAAACCACCACCCCGTATCTCTCTATCGTCGCTCGAACCATTTTCCTCCCGCATGAGAAGTACGCTGAGTACGGGTACCCGCCTCCGCCGGCGGAGTTGGAGCGGTGGAGGGAGAAGTGGAGAGAAGGTGGCGGGGTGCTTCGTTGGGGGGCGGTACGGGTGCCGCGGAGAATAACAGCAGTGCTATCACGGGGCCGCTTCGGGGGAAAGCGAAAAAGGAGGCTAAGAGGCGGACATGTGATCGGTGCTCCAAGAAGTTCGTTGAGGCTGATGGGGTGTTTGTGTTCCGCGCCTTCCGGTCCTGCTCAGGTGACCAAGCCCAAGACCCCAGCAGCTTCTACACCTTCAGACGAAAAGCTGGACTCGGACCATTCCCAACCCGTGTGCACATGCATTATATACGTGACGAGTACGAGCAAATCGATGTCTCATCTGTACCGAAATTTATTCCCAAATACAACGATATCGCTTTTCACCTCACCTGGGGGGCAAAATTGGGTAGGGGTTTCAGTGTCACAGCTGTTTGAACTTCGTATGGTAATAGTCTGAACGATGTGCAAACGAAGAAGTCAAAAACACCACAAATTTCGCTTCACAAGGCCGACGTGCTCCACGTTCCGATGTCGCCCAGCAATCTTTCTATTTCCTCCGTCTCAAATCGATTCCCCCTCCTCGACCTGCCTCCAGAAACCATCGCTCTGATTGGAACATTCACCACATCCCACCGCCTCGCCTTCCCCACTGGCGCGCACAACTGGCACTTGAAGAGCATCTTCGGTGATCCCATCAACATCGCCGCTCGTGCCATTCAGCATTATCCTTCACCTGAAGAAGCCCTGGTCGCGGAATCCTCAATCGGAGACGTCGAAGTTCTCCGTGCCTTGATTCCCAAGGCAGATATGGACAAGGTAATTTTGATGGGAGACGTGACACGCTGTGCGCTATCGGAGGCGGCAAAACATGGCCATCTGGAAGCAGTTCGATGTTTGCTGGATGCCGGAGCGGAAGTCGATCAAAATGACGGGTACCCCCTTACAAACGCATGTCTGTATGGCCATACCCTCATCGTAGAGGTTCTCGTAGAACGTGGAGCGAACTTGGGTAAATATGGCGACGCGTGCCTCCGCATTGCGTCTCGCGCGGGGCGCATCGCGGTTGTGCGATTTCTGTTAGACCGCGGCGTAAATCATCCCCACACATTGCTACAGAGCGTTAGGGAGGCCGTTGAACGTGGACACGTGGACATAATAGACCTCTTGGTCTCGCGTGGTGGTGCACTCGATTGGACCACGTCTAACTGTGCGGTGTACATGGACATTGCTGCGAAGAATGGCCGCCTGGACGCTGTAAAGTATTTTGTTGACCACGGGGTGGAATTGGGGTCTCTCGAAGGCAGGCCACTCATCCTAGCGGCGTTTTTCGGTCACGCGGACATTGTAAGGTACCTATTGGACTCTGGAGTCGACGTACACGCACAGTGTGAAGATGCGCTGCTTAAAGCTGCCATAGGAGGGAGCGATGAGGTTGTGAAGGTATTACTCGGGAGGGGTGCTCGGGCCGATCAAGTGCGTCCAATGTTCCTTGGAAACGGCGGCGAACGTAGTGCCAGGGCTTTGAAACTTTTGGACAAGTGCGTAAATGAAATGGCAGGACAAGTTCATGGCGCTTAGTTTGAGCTCGTCGGAAGGCAAACGGTAGGACTTATATGGCGATGGATTCCGGGATTAAACATCACATTTACTTTTGGTGGTAAAATGTATTGCTAGAATTGGTGCAGTAGGAACTGCGTACTCTCGCTCAACCTTATGTTCGATGTCCAAGGCAGTCCGTTTCTATGATACCAAACGAGATATATTCTAGATATAGAATTTACCCAAAACAGATCAAAAAGCTGACGCATTCCCGTGGAACTTCCACCAAGGGATGAGGGAAGTGATGCATGGTATTCGACCGGTTCAATTGTCCCGGCGGGTTATTATGATCCGATCGCAAAATGAAGCAGAGGGGATTGGCGAAACGAAGCACTAATTAACATGTCCTCGTCGCTGCAAGGGAAGGTATGCATTGTGACTGGAGGAGCAGAAGGTGAGCGATCCCCGAAGAGATTCTTAAGTCAAAGCTGGAAACCTCCTCCATCCATCGCTCCTGTTCTAGGTATCGGACGGGCGATAGGGGAGAGGCTCCTGTCGATGGGAGCCCGGGTCATGATTGGCGACATCCAGCAGGAAGCTGCCGAGAAATGTCAGTGAGAGCTGACCAGTGCGACATCTATGGGATGTCGAATTGTTCCACCACGTCCATAAATTTCTAGTCATCAACGAATACCACAAGACTCAATCGACGGCGGAAGTCTCTGCGATCTTCCAAAAAACCGACATCACATCAGTGGACGACTGCCGTCAGCTAATCAAGGCGACAGTCGACCGCTTTGGCAAATTCGACGTGCTTGTAGCAAACGCGGGCTTCAGCGGTGACCCTTTCTTGCAAGAAGTGGATTCGGACATGTCTGTTCCCATTCGTTGTTTGGGACGGTTGACAGGGGCGCTGACAGACACTATTCATATTCGGCAGTGATGTAAGCTGGATGAGGGGAATGCAGGGCAATCTTATTGGGACAATGCTTCTTTCGAGATTAGGTCTGTAATCTTCGATGTTTTGCTCTGACCTCTAATCGATAACTTTGTTCTCTAATATGCCGACTGAACTCGACGCTAGCCCTCGCACATTGGACACGTAACAATATCCGGGGTGCAATCGTCATCACTTCATCTATCGCTGGATACTTCCCATCGATTGGGCATCCGTGTATGAGCTATGCAGTGTCCAAGGCTGCTCAGAGTACGTGAGACCGTCTCAATTATCGGTTCCCCCTTTTCTCTCACGAAGCATATTGTTCATTGGTTTTTTTCAGACCAGTTTGGTTAGTCACGAGGCTCTCCTGTCGAGGTGTTGTTGTCAGGCTAACGTCATCTCGTTCTATCAGTGGCAAATCTTCACTTTGTTCTGGAGAAAGCCGCCAAGGAGAAAGGTCTCACTGAGTCCCCGATCCGATGTAACGCAATCATGCCAGGAGCGGTGTGGACCGGAATTTGGCACAAGGGACGGCATGCTGCGGTACGTGACGGCGGGCACCTTTTTTTGCGACGTATTCTCAATAACCACTTTCCGCCTCGTTCAGTCCAATTTCAAAGACCCAGAAGACTTCCTGAGCCGAAATCCTTTTGGCAATGACTATTTTGATAAGATGAATGGTGGTTGGTGCGTGCCCACTCCCGAGTCTGACATGACCAGGAGAAGTCATACTTGATCACTGATCCGATTCTTCACCAGGACGCCGATGAACAAGCTCGTCGACGCTTACATCAAATGCATCGAGGACGAATCCATTCGAGGCAGCTGTTTCATTGTGAATGGCGCTGCGGGTGAGATGCGACTGTACCCCGAGGAGGGCTCAACGGAAGTTGGGGGCTCGCTGGAGTGGGAGAAGTATGTAAGTCGGGAGAAACGGGATCCAGAAAATTGGGCAGGTTCCGTTGCGAAGTAGACGCAGACAACGTTGTATTATCACGTACATAGACGTGAAGAACTATCAAGAATCACACTAGGATGAGCAATCTGAAAGCGAAACGAATGCAAGACATATTGGGAGCGTGCACGTCCGCAGCAATCCTTGTCGTTCAACGGGATTACGACGCATCAGTCCTGCTACCGCCATGTTCGGCATTCCCATGCACACGACTGTGCGAATCAGTGGAACGGAGACGGCTGCTGAGTTGGCTCTGAAATTAAAGAAGCAGGCTGCCCTCGAAGACACCATCCCGGGTTACCGCTGGCGCTGTATCGTACCGTGCTTCGGCTAACGGTAACACACGATTCAATCAACGAATTCTATTCCAGAATAAACGCGCACACAAAAAAGAGAAAAGGAAAGATCATCCAATTCCACACAATATCCAACCACATTTACAGTACAAAAACACCCCACCCAAAGATGTGAAAAAAGGGGAAAACAAAGACCAAACAACCAACAGCGTCCAACATCATAGTGCATGCATGCGGCGAGGTACAAGGATTGGGAGTGATTCAACAGCATGCAAATGCACAGATATTCTTCAGTTTGGCGAGGCAAACAGCCTCCCCTTTCAGTTTCGAACCCCGGTCACTTTCCGGTCCCGACCGGTTCTGCCAGCTCTCCCTCGTCCCGAGACACCTCGTCGGCTTCTTCTTCCTACCGTGGGCGACCCAGGTCTCCCCGTTCCCGCCAACCCCGTCACCTCATTCCGACCCCTGCCCCTGCCCACGCACATCCATCGGCAACAACCCCATCCTCGCCAGCTCCTCCTTTCCGCTGTGACTCCTCGTCGGGCTCATTCGCTCCGTCCCTTGAGTACCCTTGGCCTCCGCGGCGGCCTGCATAGCCATGACCGCCGCGAACAAGTCGTTCGTCGGGATGAACGTCTGCTGCGACGGAGAGGAGAGGGGTGGGATGTAGGGCGGGGGCGGCGTGAGCCCGCCATTGTTCGAGACGGATCGGTCCCCGATCACGACGGGAACGCCAAGGTTCCCGATGGTGGTACTGGGCGTGGCGACGCAGGACATGGGGAAGAGGCCGGATTCGCCGGTCGTGGTGTTGAGACCCTGATGGTCGTGGGAGAGCAAGAGAGATGGCGGAAGGGAGGAGTGAGGTCAAGAAGGATCGCCGGGTAAAGAACGGTCGAAAAGACTCACCGCGCCCCACCCGTCCTCATACTCCCAATTCACAAACACCGTCTGCCCCAAATCGAGTTGAATCTCGTCCTGTTCCTTGGGAACGTACCCAGACACGACCTGCATCAGCCTTTTGACGTCGCGCGGTCTGGAACCATCCTGGGGGGTCGCGGCGGCCTGCATATGCATACGGGAGATCTGCTCGGCCAGGATCCGCTTCGTGAGTCCCAGCTCGCGCTCCAAGTCCCCGTTGCGCTCCTGCAGCTGGTTGGCGCGGTGTTCCAGCGCGGCCGTGTGAGCCGCCCGCTCGGCGGAGAGCATGTGCAGGTTGCGGATTTCCTTGCGGAGTTCCTCGTTTTGGCGCATTTGGTCGACCAGGAGACGGGAGAGGGCCATGTCGCCGTGGCCCGGTGTGGGTTCTGCGGGCGGCGCGGTGTGAGCGGGGAGTGGGGCTGGTGGCATAGAGGGGCTGGAGCGGACGTCTTGGATCCGTCGAGCGACACCGATAGAGCCTCGCGCGGGGGAGGTGTCGAGGCCGAGGTCCAGGGCGCGGGGTTGAAGGAGTTCGAGGACGCGGGTGTCCTCTGCCCGGCGAGCTGCTTCGCAGATGTCCTTGGTCACTTTTGCGCCTCGTCGCAACAGGGCCTCCACGATGTCGATTCGGGGGAAGAGCTCGCACTCGCGGTATGCTTGCGTCCAGGCTTCAGGGTTGAGCAGGCGAACTTCTCCGCCCATCTTGTTGACCCGAAGCTTCCCCTTCTCGGCGAGGGCAGCCCAGGCGCTGGACTCGCCGTCGAAGTCGGTTACCTTGATACATCGTCCGACGGCCAGGAGGAGGGGTGATTCGGCGGTGTAGGTGCGGACCCAGCGGGTGTCGTTCCATCGGGCGGGAGACCAGGCGGGGACGGTATTCGCGTTCTGCCACTCGACGGGCATGTTGGGGTCGGCGCCAGCATCGAGGAGGATATGGATGATATCCATTCGACCGGAGAATATGGCGACCGCGAGTGCTGTTTCGCCCAAGATTGTGTCGGTCTTCTGCTCCACAATGTTTTCGAATCTGTCCTCGTACACGTCGCCAAACAGTTTGCTCGACTTTACTTTGACTTTCCCGAGCGGACGTCGACCGATTCGGACGTCGCAGACGAGCGTCACCTGAGTGGGCGTCGGACGAGCCATGGGAGAAACACATGGAAATGGACAGCACAGGGGTCAGTTGTCGACTCATCCCCGCAAACGCGACCGAAAAACGGCTCCCGCTTCTCACGCGCGGAACGTGGTTCGTCCCTCGCTCACCTTTTTCCTCGCGTTCGGGTCCGCGCCCTCGGCCAACAACCTCTTTACCAGTGGCGTGTTTCCCATCTCGATGGCGTCAATCAGCAGGCGGTTCTTCTCGGGCATCATCGCTGTCCCACCCGAGTGCGAAAGCGTGATTTGTAACAAACCGGGAACGAGTTGATTCCCTGGGTTTCCTGGCCGAGGAGCGAAAAACCTCCTAATTGGGACTGCGAGGGCGGGCGGACGAAATACTATCTCGCGGATGTGATGGCAGAGGAGAAGCGTGCAAGAGAAGTGCGGATGCACGTGGATGGATTGTCGTGCAAGGGTCTATTGCGCGGGGCAAGGGCGCGGGGGGGTACGCGCCACACCGGTTCTATGTTTTACATCGCTGAGAACGCACCCTTTTACCAATCAATATCGATTCAGGCTTACTACGGGTATACGATGATGTGATGTGATGTGATGCTTGGGACAGTTTTTTTGCGTTGACAAAGTTGATGAAGGGGCGAAAAAGGTTGGCCAAGCTCCACTACCCCCATCCAACGTGGAACACAAATGGTAATTTGCATCGTCTGTCCACATTCTCTAAAAGTGCTCGTATCGGGTTTGCCGCAACGCCTCATATGACAACGGTTCGGGAAAACGAACACGACCGCACCCTGTCCCTACATTACACGCCACGTTTTTGTATTTTCAACCACGCTTTGCGATTCGGACATACCCGACTGTTAATCGCCCATACATTTACAGACCTGGTAATTTTCATCAAAAGATTGGAGACCGACAAGATCGGCAGTGTCGGTCGCCGCCAGCCGACTTCAGGCTCGTTTTTCTCGATGCAAAAAAGGGCAGAGCTTACGAAAGTGTTGACCAGAAGCTAGATACAATGGACTTCCCAACAGAAATGACCCCGTTTGGAACTTGGCTTGGCATACCTGCGGCGTTCTGTCCCGTCTTGCCCCGTTCCCCCATTTTGAGCGACACAGTTTGCAGACTTTCCATCCAAGTCTGCTCCTCGGTCACGACCTTCTCTGCAATTTTTGTGAAGTGACACGTCACACTCTGAGGTGATGCTGAATTCAGTGGTCGCAGACCTTTCATGTTTTCACAGCAAAGACAATCAGAGGACCCCATGAGGTCTGATGAACCTTGAGGTGATTTCCATCAGTACTGATTGGATCCATATACCTTGTTTGCAAGTCAACGCATACTGGTCTCTTGGTGAAGGAGACAATTACCGCTTGAAGATTTTGGTAAGGCCTTCATCAGTCATGATATGCTGACATGAACATGATGTCATGGTTCAGCATTCACTTGTGATGCACAGGCCACACATGAACAAGTCAGGTTGATCATGGAGGATAGGAATTGCTCACTCCACCACAACTGATCACGATGTCTGATTGTTGTTGACTGACAACCCTTTTTATTTTTGCAATGGGCTATGTCCCACCCTCAGAGTGAGGGTGACATGAATGGTCCTTGAGGGAGATGTAATGAAAGCTGTGGAATAAGGGCCTTGGTATCTGGTGAGTTTGGTGCCAGAAGTTCATGTAGGAGTTCATAGTAGGAGGTCAGTCAACAGCCAAGTACTGCATCATCTTTCTGGCTAACTAATTTTCTGTTTGCAAGGTGCAACATACCAGTTTCTTGTTGAAAGAGGAGGAGCACTCATTGATTTGTTCCATCAGAACTGTTGAATCAATAACTCCTTTTACAAGGTATTACATACTGGCTCCTATTAGTGAAAGGGGCAGGAGTACACCTTCACTTGAAGCAAATCCAGTCTTGATGTGACTTTCATTTGATCAGTAGTTGTTGGATCACTTACTCTTTCTTTAACAGGTTGAATGAAGGAAACACAACTGCCATTTTTGATCCATTAAACATTCACATGGCTTTCACTGTTAGTTGGTTAGCTGATGGAAACATGATGTCCTTGAGAAAACTCACCTGCTTTGGTAAGTGGCAAGTCTGTCTATGCACCACAACTGTACCAAGATTTCAGTTGTCAAATGAGATCTCCGAAGTGTCCAAAATCTCGCGCCTCTTGTTTATGCGAACGAGGAGATGTCGTTGAAACAATTTCCACGAAGGGAAAATAGGACGATAAGATATCCCGATACCAGCGGCGGGAGAAGCAGCAACAGGGACGGAGAGGGACGGGTGCAGGGCTGATGCGGGGATTTGTGGGGAATGGGCGGAGAAGTGGGGACGTCGATTGCGCTGGTTGCAAAGAGTAGTGAAGGTTGCAGGCTTTGGCTGAAGTGTGTGGAGTGCAGCGACAAAGACCGCTTTAGCAAAGCGCTTTAGGGAATCGTGGTGGAAGCGATAAGATGACATGTGCCAGTGAACGATGACGATGGCATTACGAATCTTGCCGTCCTTCCAGATACAGAAGTAATCTCGTTCCTTTCCGGAAAGGACTTACCTTAAATAACGGGGCCTTTTTTGCACGCCCTCGGCTAGAGAGCGCCTCCTGCAAAGCCGCACCACCCACTCCACTCCCATCCCCCCACCAGCGGCAGGATGTCGCACCGCAAGATGCTGACGCCGCAGGACGTGGCGCTGCTTGAGGCGTGCGAGGCGTGCGAGGCGGGCGACGCGGAGAGAGTGCGGCATGCGCTGGCGGAGGGCGCGGACCCGCAGGCGAGGAAGCGGATCACGCTGGTGTGCGACGTGCGCAGTGGGACGAGGAGCGTGGGAAAGGTCGTCGTGAAGCGGAATCTGTTCAGGAGAGATGTCGTCGAGGAGAGAGTCGAGGACACGGTGAGTCCAGGTGGTGGCGGTGGGGGCGGGGGGGTAAGTCCGACCGGAGCGAGCAACGCGAGCGGAGGGAGGACTCCGAGGCCTAAGCGCCGCTAGGCGCTGACCGAGGAGTCCGCCGGAGGCGAGCCGTGATTCCACAAAGTGGTCTACTCTGCCTGTTGGAAAGACTAGTCTCTACTCTTCCTAGTGACTCTAACCACCCCACCTCCCACCTCTCTTACAGTATGAGCACCTCATGGACGTCTGCCAGGGCGAATCCGCGCTCGCTCTCGCC
>KQ965811.1:129963-144588 GCA_001574975.1 Gonapodya prolifera JEL478
GGATGGGATGGTGGAGGTGACAGGGAGAGGCGCGGGAAGCAGCGGTTGAATGAACTGAATGAGAGGTTTGTGATTTAATTGTTGATGTTTGTTGAGTACTTTCATTTTTTGATTTAGCATGGCAGCGGCAGCAGTAGATGGTGGAGTTTAATATTAATGTTTATTTTTCCGGCTTTTCAGTCTTTTGGTCTTTTGCTAAGAGATGTGCTGGGGGAGAGGTGGTGATGAAGACATGACATTGAAGGTACTTTTTTTTTCTCAGTGGTGGGGCAGCGGATTTGGTCACGAGCGCCTAGACTGGGCTCGGTTACTTCAATGACTTCCGTCGGGGCTCAACTTGCCCACACGCGAAACACGAGTTATAATCCAAAACTCGCAAAACCAAAGTTACATAAAAATAACGCGCCACAGGCTACTTGACCCCAGGAGAACTTTGTTTGCGAAACCAAACACTCAGATTCCCCCGGTTTCGCAGAAAAGGCCCCATCACTGAGAAATTTGGGATAAAATATGTAAGTATTCGCGAGGCTCGCAGAAAAACCCCGGTGATGGTCTCATTCGTCCATTGTTGTCCCGTGTACAACGCCTCGTCGTGGAAATGTCCCGAGTCCTCGTGACCAAATGTGATGCATCGGGTTCTGATGGGCTTTTCAATGTGAAATGCTCTTTCACACTGGATGGTACTGCCAACAAATGGGGCTCTTGGACGCTGAAGGAACTCCTTGTTTACAGGGGATGCGACCAACATGCAGTGAATGTCGCAACTTAGCACATGGTCCCTATTATTCCCATTGGAACTGGGACTACTGTCTTATGGCGTGGTGCTGCGTCTGCAAGTACTATTCTACAGGATAAACCATATATGGCTGGTTCTTCATTACAAAGCACAATAGATAACCCTCAGACGTTGAAGAGGATGCCAATGAGCGCCTCAACAGGAATATCAAGTGTACAAACTGTGGTACAACAAACAATCGGAGCAAGGCAATGATCTCCAGCGTGGAGAAAACACCAGTGAAGCGCATTCGTGGTGAGACTCTATACAAGTGGGGGACGATGCGAAGGAGTGGTTACATAGTCAATGTCTATGCTTATTCGACCGGCATCTGAAATAAGTGGAATATATCTCTATTGTACGGTACGACAATATTTGGTGTGCTTCAAGCCGGTGTACAACAACGCTTTCTGATCGCTGTGCTTGTCCCGCAAACCTAGGCAAGCAGTGCACTAGTGCTCCCTTCTTCGCACTGTGTTGGTCGCGATACATGGTTGATTATATACGTGTGCGTGTGTGATTTTTTGTCCATTACATAAGTACAAAAGGTTCTCGCAATAAATTGACTCCAAATCATAGAGCGTGTGGACTACTTCCCGCTGATACTCATTTCACTAGTTGGCAGTTCAACCCGACCGCGCGGCCGGCGTTGTATGATTACGACGTACACGAAGTCCCAATCGTCAGTTCCGATAAGTTGAGCGAGCGACGTATGTGGAATGACGCGAACGCAATCTCTGCAAACATAAAGAACGGAACAAAACGTGGTCAGCTGCAATCCCCCAATATCAATGCAAATCAACAACAAAAACCGTCAACGCACATCGGCACCTTCCCAACCCCGTCCGTATTCACATTCCTGCCCCACATCCACCCGTCCCTGTACGCCTTGCGTACCTTGAAGAGTTGGCCTTTGGAAACGGCGACGTGGATGGGGTCGGTTGGCGTGAACTGCGGTGCGAATGGTCAATACGCGTCACGTGAACGGTGCATGTTTGCTGGTAATTCCTCAAAGGGGTGGATCGGAAAACGGACCTGACTTTCGAGGGGAGGTGTTGCAAATCCTCCTAGCAGGGCGGGTGGTGCGGTTTGGGATCCTTCGGGTATGGAAGGCAGTGGCGGGGGAACTGTCGCCAGAACAGTGCTTGCCGCGGTCGGATGAGCGGGAGAATTTGGGATGGGCGCCGCTGCCGACATTGGAGTAACCACCATCGGGTGGGGGTGTATGGGGGCAAGGCTGTATTCACCTGCACGGGTACTTCATGTGCTAGTGGTTTAGGCGCGCAGATCCCCGTCTTTAATTGTACAAGCACGTATACATACATAGTAGTGCAACCTCCTCGTCTGCGTGCCTAGCCCTCTATGCAATACAAAAGCTCGCTCTCAGTGTCGGCTCCCCAGTGTCGCCAAACCCGCGCTGAGCAGCTCACACTCATCCACCCTACCCGTCCACGACAAAGCTCCGCTCCGCTCCATGCACTCCAGAACCCCCCCGCCCTCTCCCCTCCCCCCCTCCCCCCTCCCTACACAACCGCCCTCCTCCCAACAAACTCCACCGGAAACATCCCGACCCCCCCACTCCTACTATTCACCCCCCACGCCCACCCATCCTCAAACACCTGCTCCACATCCACGCGATCACCCGCCCTGAGCGCCAAATCGCCCGGGTAGTGGGACGCGTAGTCTTCGAGGGCGTAGATGCGGCCGTCGGCGGGGGGGTCGAACAGAGTGGGGACGGGTGTGGGCGTTCGTGGTGGGACGGGGGGAAGGGCGTCGACGAGGACAGGGGATGCGCGTGCGGGAGGCGGGGTCCCGGCGAGTTCGCGCCGTGTTGATGCGCGGGAGCGCGGGGGGACGGGGCGGTTTGTGGAGGAGACCGAGTTTGAAGGGAGGAGAGGGGCCATGACTTGAGATGCTGTGAGCGCGGGAGGGTTTGTTGGTGCGTGTTGTGCTGCTGCTGCTGCGTCGCCACCAGATGCGGAACGAGTGGATGTGACGGCAGGGTAAGGCAGTGGGAACGCCTGCCCCTGCCCATTCGACGTTGGGAAGTCCGGCGACGGCGGAATCAGCGGAGACCCAGGCACAGAATTTGCGTGCGATGGCACGATGGAGGACGATTGGGTGTGTGTTGTCCAGTTGCGGTCCAGGGGTGGGGTGGAGCGGATGCGCATGGGCGTTTCGGGATCGGTTGATGGCTGGGTATGGGTTGGGTAGCGGAAACGTGTGAAATGGAATGCGGGGGCGATGAAAGGCACTGATGCTTGTGACCGTCTCCTTTCTTGTCAAAGTCGCGCCTCAGACATGGACCACATAGTTTGAGTGTTCGCAGCGCGCCAACACCAAACGACTACCTCACCCACTCTCCACTCTATCCCCCACCATCATCTCCACCTCTCCACCGTTAAGAAAATACTCACGTCCATGGTAAGCGTCGGCTGGTATCCCTTCCTCGCCTTGTGTCGTCTCCATATGAGAATCCCCACGAGCGCGATGAGGATCAGTGCGGCGATTCCTCCGCCTGCGATTCCGCCGATGGCGGCCGAGGACAGGCCACTCGACGAGGAATCCG
Source organism: Gonapodya prolifera JEL478 (assembly GCA_001574975.1). NCBI lineage: Eukaryota > Fungi > Monoblepharomycota > Monoblepharidomycetes > Monoblepharidales > Gonapodyaceae > Gonapodya > Gonapodya prolifera. Next base: position 133,308 of record KQ965811.1, read on the forward strand.
ACGATGCGATAGCAGTCGATGTGGATGTTGGTGAGGTGGAGCCCGTTCCAGTGGATGTGGAAGCGCCTCGGGTGCCCGAGATGGTGGATGTGAGTTTTGGAGCGGAGGTGGGACGTGTTCCTGTTTGGGACGATGCGGACGCCGATGCGGATGACGTGGCAGAGGGCAACGCGGTACGGCCTGCCGTAACCGTATACGGAACCGCAGTTGCTCCCTTGTTGTCCGTCCGCCCCCCACGCGAAACGAGTAAGCCATCACATCGACCACCACCACCACCAATACAATGGGCACGAACCACTCACCGCAACACAGGCATCATATCCACGTCCAGTGAGCTGGTCTCTGAATGGGATCGTGCCCGTGCAGGACGATTCGTCGATGAAACACCACTGGGGGGGGGGGGGGACTGAGTCGCGACTCAAGGGATCCAGCCGGGGGGAAGGGACGCCGACTCACGTTCGCGGCCGCGACGACGCCCGAGTAGCAGTCAGACGTGCATGCGCATCCGGATGCGGAGGGTGTGCGTTGGGCGCAGGTGTGGGGGATGAGGAGGAGGAGGAGGGGGAGGGAAGCCGAAGCCAATCCCGCGAGGGCGAGGCGGAGCGTGGCCGCGGTGGAGTGGTGGCGGCGGAGTGGAGAGCGGTGGTGGTGCAGCATCGTGAATAACAGCGAGAGAAGAATGAGTGACGCAAAGGGCGGTGATTTCATGTGAAGTGAGGGGCGTGTGCGCGGTCGCTGCGGCCGAAGGGGTGTGGCGAAGGCTGTGCAAAGAGACCAGAGCGAAAAGACGTCACACAGCCTGCGGGCGCCCTTTGCCGCCAGAAACAGTTCCCTTTCCTCTTACTGAATTGCCATCCATCTCCTCTTTCGCCCCCCACCGACCCGGATGACCGACGAGCAACCCGCCGGGTGGATCGTCTTTGGCATCGCCGCCGTCGGGATCGGGTTTGCCGTCGGGAGACAGCTGTATTGGAGGGCGGTGTTTGCGGAGGAGGATAAGAAGCAGGCGTGATTGAGAAGGGGGATGGATGGCGGGTTGGATTGAATTATGGCTGACTTGAAGGAGAGATCGACGTGGAATGTCCCAGCGAGGGGACATTGGCCAACGCTGATTGCACGGAAAGATGAAAGCGACAAAGAGATGTAGAAAGCTGAAGTAGTGTGACAGAATCTGATTTCTGAAATACAAACGATCTCAATCCCTTACTCTGCGTGACTCCGTTAGTGTGCTGGGAGTAAGCTACACTTTTGTTTTTCACCTCTGCATGCTAAAATAAACTGATTCCGCGCTAGAACGCTGGATGGAGTGAGAGCAGGGAGGGTATGGAAATCTGAAGCGACAGCATTACCAGAGAGACAAAATAAAATTGACTTGGTGTGATGGGACAAGGAATTTGATTCCTGAAATACCAACACCCTACCCAACAGGCCTCAAACTAGAATATGATGGTAGAAAACACATGTTCATAGTCCAACCCCACAAACTGAACTGACGCAGCTGTGGGATGATCATTTGGACTTTGGAAGATGTGGGACTGATGTCTTGCTTGTCGCACGTAAGGGACATCAGGAGGTGCTTGAGGTGTTCAGGAGCAGGGGAGTGCCGGTAGATGGCATTTTGGCAGATCGTCGATACAATCGCCGATGTTCGTGCATGATATTGTAAAGGCTCCACTTTTTCCAACATACGGATAGCTTTGCATTTTTCAAATGAATTTGGAAATGTCTTCGAAGAGGCAAGGTTGATTACAGATTTAGCTCAACATCAAGTATTTCTCCAGAAGTACACATCGACCACTTCCCTAGCCTGGCCACACGCTCCACAATGCCTTACACGGACCTTTCTCTCCCCTCTCCCGCCTCTTCCCACTTCCGTCTCCTCGCCCTCCCAACCGAAATCATCCACCGAGTTGGCATCTTCTGCACAGACTCCCGCCTCGCGTACCCCACACCAGCGCTCAACCGGCACCTCCACTCAGTCTTCTCCACGCCGCAAAGCATAGCATCGCGCGCTCTCCGGCACTACCCATCCCCCGAATCTGCCCTGCTCGCGGAATCGACCCTTGGGAACCCTCCCGTTCTGGCAATTCTGTGCCGCCACGCGAACCTGAACGTTCCAGCGCTAAGACGTGCCGCGCGGGGTGGCCATCTGGGTGCCGTCGAGTGTCTCTTGGACGCTGGTATCGATCCCAACGCGGGCGAGAACAACTACGCCATCGTCGCCGCCGCGGCGACCTAATCAATGGATATCATACGTCTTCTTCTCTCCCGCGGTGCAACGAAAAGCCACGACGCTGTGCTGGCGGCCGTTCAAAGCGGCAGTGCTGCTTGTGTGCGCGTTTTGCTTGAGTTCGGTGCCCGACCGGACGGGTATGCTCTCTGGACCGCGGTCAATTCGAGCAATACGGAAATTGTGGAGCTGCTTTTGCTGGACGGAAGCGCCGTGGGGCCCGACGCGGTCCCATGCCCGCAAGCGATACTCTATTCAGCGGTCCAGTACGGACACGCAGAGACTGCCCGTCTTCTTCTGCAGCACGTGCCATCGGCGCATGAAAACAAGGACGGGCTGGTGCTCCATGCGGCAGCCAGGGGGTTTGCAGACGTCGTCAGGGTTCTGTTGGACAGCGGAACCGACCTGGACCTAAATAACCGAGAAGCGGTCCGTGCTGCTGCTGAAAATGGGCACGAGGGGGTGCTGCAGGTGTTCAGAGAACGGGGCCTTGAGCTTGATGAGTTTGTGATCGAGGCTAGAAGGGGACGCTGAGAGTGTTGTTGCGAGTCAGACAGAAGCCATAATGTGTAGCTACGTCGTTTTCTTATTCTTGGATACGATTTAAATAATCCTTTTTAATCAGATTCTTCAATCCTCATGAACTTGTGTGATCAGATGCGATAATTTCCATTGATACGCGCGATTTATGTACACCCACTCCTGGCGTGAACTTGAATTCTAGTTGGGCAAGCAATGTACTCAGCGATCTTGCAAAGGCTTTAGTGCAGTCATGGCGCTCTCTAGTGTCAGCACATGAAGCTGCGAACTCGATCACACACACTCTTGTGACGGCATAGCAGGGTACAGCACCTATTTTGCAGATTGCTCTGTCGTTTTCCCCTATTGATTTAAAACGAAATTCACCGCCAATCCGTCACAAAAATGGTCGGTGCACCTTCCTCTGTCTGTTGAATCTGGATCTGTGCTTCCTTTGTAAGAGACGTTTGGAGCATGAGGTAAGCCTTGCTGTTGAGGACAGCCCGACTCTCTCGACGTTTGGTGAACTCGGCTTCTTACTCCAGATCCAGCTTCACAGGTTGGATCAGGTCCCCAAAGACGATTTCCTTGACTCCCTGAATGATACACCAATTCTTCAGGAGATGGAGGTAAGTGGCGAGATCAGTGTCACTGGTTGCTGGGTCTAGCTGTGCAAACGGCCAGCCAAAGAGCCGGTCCTGAGACTCAGACGACATGGTGAATAGACGCTAGTGCAGAGGTGATCGAGACTCTTAATCTGTTCGAAACGGGGGAGCACGGGCGTCAAAACGATTGGAGAGTCAAAGGCAAAATCGGATTAGAGTACAAATGAGCTTAAGTACGTCTGAATAAACAACAATTATCTCCAATTATCTTCGCCACTAATTGGGTGTTCCATGAACGGTGGAACTCCAAATCTGCAGAACATTCAACACTGTCCGCTTTGGTCGCCATCTGCATGCCCTCTTCTCCAACTCTCGTGACATCGCCGATGCGCACTTCTCTTCTTCCCACCACCCTCGCTTTCCCGTCAGGTGCGCTCAATCGCTGCCTACGGGACGGCTTCTCCAATCGTCGCGACATCGCCGCTCGTGCGCTGCTGCATTACCGTACATCCGAGACAGCGCTCTTGGCGGAATCATCCCGTTTGTGATTCAAGAAGCTCTATCCTGAGACGGACATTTCAACCTGAAATTAGATTACTCTTGCCGAGGCGGTAAAAATCTCTTTCCGACATCAGGGCTCAGTCAGTACGAACACAATCGCATGTCCTCGCACAGCACACCACCATCGCGCAGTGAAAATAAGGACCAGAACCGAAGCAAATCACCACGCCACACGAGAAAAATACATTCTTCGAGTAAAATACATACGTGTATGGCTAGGTGCAGTACGTCGAAACCTTTCTGAACAGATGCCATAACTGTTCCATACCTGCGATATATGCCCGCCGACTCATGAACAAAAAAGGATTCGGGAACAAGTGATTGGTGATCTAACAATACTTGAATGATCAAAGTCGCGGGACGCTCGTGGCGCTGGGAATTCAGTTATCCGCGGGCGACACGGGGACACATACCCGCCGTAGCAGCCAACTCGGATTACTCTTCTGTAACAGCATTGTAATCTAAATGTGGAACTCACTGGTAACACGCGAGAAAAGGGTCGTGCCTGCTCCTCTTTTTTGTACTTGGTGTGTTGGGTGTGGCGTTCTGTTCCCCGTATTTGCCACTCGTGCCCTGTCGTCTCCGCGCCCGCGATGGCATCTCCCACGGCGTTCATGGACGCGCATCTGATCGACAGCGTGGAGCAAGGAGACGCAACCGTCGTCCGCCAGCTTTTCTCCGCGGGGGGCGACCCGAACGCGCGCAAGTCCGTGTCGCTCGTGTGCCAGGTGCGCACGGGACGGACGTCGCTGGGGAAAGTCAAGGTCAAGAGGGGCATGTTCCGCAGCGACGAGGAGGAGCGATTCGCGGACAGGAGGGAGGAGAGGTCAGACACGTGTCTGGGCGAGTCTGCGCTGGGGATTGCCATACTCCACAACAACGCCGCGGTGGCCACCGTGCTGCTCGAGGCCGGGGCAGACCCAAACATGCCCGTGGAGTGGCGCAACGCAGACACGTCCACCACCTGGGACGTAGACAGGTGGCAGACCGGTCGCTGGGTCCGCGCCTGGTACGTCGAGACCCCGCTCCTCCTGGCACTCGGCCGAGGGGCGCGCGTCACAGACCACACGGGCGAAGCCTCGGCGTTCACTCACCTCGCTGAACGGGGCAAACTCCGGGTCAACCTCCCCGGCGGGAACGTGATCCTGAAACACCCCGTGACATGGAAAGAGGCCATGGTGGAAGCCCAGGTCCACCCTCGCCCGGAACTCATCGCCACGCTCCTCCGGTTCGGCGCCCGCGTCACCGATCCCGTCCTCCACGCCGCAAACACAATCGACTCACCCGTCATCGCCAACATGCTCCGCGGCTTTCCCGTCGACATCACGAGCCTTACGCCCGTCTCAATGACGGCCTCATCTTCGCCCTTTCCCTCCCTCCGCGAAATCACAGACTCCCTCCCGCCCATGCCCGCGCCACGCGGTCTCGGGCCCCGACGGGGGACGAACCCTCTCCAAGACGACGCGGCCTCCATCCTGGGCTCCATCATGGGCATGGGCGGGGGCGGGTCCATCATGGGCGGCGGCGGCAACGGCGGTCACTCCACTCCGCCCTCCACAATCGCCCCGTCCCTCACCCTCACTGCCACAGCGACCGGCACCGACGCCCGCTCGCTGCACGACGCCCGATCCCTCCACGAACGCGAGCAGCAACCCGACCACATCTCACTCTACTCTGCTGACGCCGCATCCGCCTATGCCTCCGCCGCCGACGGAGGCCGCTCCGCCCGCGCCATGGAGCAGATCCGGCAAGAAGCCCGCCGCCAAACGGCCCGAGCGGACCACTTCCAAACCCGATCCCAGCAGCTCGAACTCCGGGTCGCCGAGTTACAGGAACGTCTCGCGGGTGTGGGGAGGCACAACGCCGACCTTGAAAAAGAGGCCGTGGCTTTGCGCTCCCAGTTGGCTGCTGCTCAGGGGGGCCAACAACACCCGCAGTTGGAGGGGCCGGCTGAAGTGAAGAAACTGGTCCGCGTCACGGCCGACTTCCTCGCCCGTGCCGCGGACGAGGTGACGCTCGTGGTGGGGCAGGAGGTGTTTTGTAATTTGGCGTATCCGGATGGGTGGGGGTCGGTGAGTTTTGGGGTGGGGTGGGGCGGGGTGTACCATTTTTTTTGTGCTAACCCCGCTCTCGTCGTGTGTGACAGGGCATGAACACAACCACAGGCCTATCTGGCCACTTCCCCCTCCGCTGCGTCAATCTCGCCCCGTCTCCTGGTGCTCCTGCTCCTTCCCCTGCTTCCTTTGTGGGGTTAGGCGTGCAAGGTCCCTTACCGTCCCTCGCGTCCATCTCCCTCCCTCGCTCCCTCCCGCACTTCGACGAGAACGGAAACGGAAACGGGAATGGGAACGGAAACGGCGCCAACGGGTCAGGCGCGGTGGGTGCGGTTGCGGTTGCGGTCGACTCGGTCAAGTCAACATTATCCAACGGGAACGGGATCATACCGCAGAACCCCTACTTGTCCCCGCCGGCGAGCAGTCAGCAGTTGAATGGGCTGCAGGGGCAGGGGGTGGGGCAGGGGCAGCAGGAGTGATTACGGGGCTTGGGAGGGGTGCGGGGTGTGGGGTAGACGTTGGATCTGAGATCTGGATTACGTATTGTGAACGGGGAATGGACCTGGGCGCCACTGGACTTTGCACTTTGGATGGGCGTTGGTGGCTGGAGTTGGATGAGGATAGAGCGTGCAGTGCAGAGACGTGTCTGGTACAATGTGGCGGGTTTGGACTTCCAGAGTGTTAATCTTGTGTTTCAATTTTGAATATGGCTGTGGGCGTTTCTGTCTTCGAATTTATGTAGTTGGGTTCTGGCCGTTTTCAGTAGGCGAGCAAAATGACAGAATTATAGTGAAATCATAACACATCCGCAAATGCGGCGAAATATAGCAGCGCCACCGTCCCTTTTCACAAAACCACAACAAACAATAACTCCGGGTATCAAACAGCTGTGGCCCTCAATCACCCGAACGAGCGAGACCACGTCCGTATCATGCTCACAGTTCGGCCGAATGTTGAGATTGTCCGCCTGCTGCTCGCATACGGCGCACGCGTCATCTACGTTGAGCTCGATGCGGCCAGGAAGAACCCGAACCAAGATTTCATCCGCACTCTGGAATCGCACCAACGCAGTCCCATTCCTCGGCCCGAGCCTTCCGGTCCTTCTCTTCTCGAACTCGTCAACGCAACTCTCACAGCGCAGGTTCAGGAACCCAAAGCACGAGTTGCAGCTGCGGAGGTGAAGGCGCGAGTTGCGGAGGTGTGTGGAACGACACTTGCGTTGAACTTGGGTTATGACGTCAGCTTTGACGCTCCCCTTCCCGCCAGGAAACTCGCAGAGTCGGAGACCAACGCTACAAGCCCGTAACTCCGCACTTGACCAGGGGAACTCGGACCTTCGTAGCCGCAACTTGACTCTGGACCAAGAGATTTCCACTTCGCACCCGCACGGCCACCCTGGACTAAGACAACGGATCCCTTTAGGTCGACTTTCCTCACCTGCGGCAAGAAACGATATCCCTTCGCCAGGAGAACTCCTCCCTTCGTCACGAAATAGCTTCCCTCCGCTCTCACAATGCTACACTCCTCACTGAAAACACCACGCTCTGTTCGCAAGTTCCTGCCACGCCCCAATCACCGCGTCCACCAACAAGCGTGCGCCGCATGATGTTTGCCATTGCGGACTACGAACCCAACGACGCTGACGAAATTGGGTTTGCGGTTGGAGATGGAATTTTCGTTAATCTGCAGTATGCAGATGGATGGGGTCAATTGAGTTTAAGTGACGCCCTCTCCTCTCGGCCCCTTCCGTGCGTCACCTAATGTACATGCTCTCTCGTAGGGTTTCCACACCAGGACAAACATCATTGGCCACTTCCCCCTCTCCCACGTCTCCGCCGGCGCCGAGAGCTGCGTTGGGACGGGTTGGTGGAGTGGTGGGAAGTGGTGCGGTGGTTCAAGGGCACGGGGCTAACTGGCGGGGGAACGCTGGAGGACAGACGGGGGTGATTAGTGAAGGGACGGTTGATCCAGAACCGGGGTTGGTGGAGGTAGGACTTCAGGCACCGGTGAGTGGGAAATTAGGAAACTGGGAGTGGTGGGAGGTAATTTTCGAGAGAATTTGGACAGATGGGCACCGAGGTGTTATTTTAAATGTTGTTCGATTTGTATTCAAAATGTTTTCAGCACATGTCAAGTATTAGCCGCTCCACGAAAAGCTACGGAATCAATAACGAGAAGAATGTATACAAGTAAGTTGCTCGACGTGCTCTCCTCGGGAAATATGGCGCCACCACAATTGGTTGCGGGCTTGTAATCTAGAAAGATGAGGTTCGGCGGGCTGGGATCAAATCACGATCCGCAGATACCGGTCCTTAGCGGGATGGAGATACAAACGACCAACAAGGTCGGGTTAGGAATGCTTGACGCTAGTGAGGACTGGCTTGCGACGTTGGCGCAGAGGCGCGGTGGACGGCTGCTATGGCTCTTTTAGCCACATTCTCCTCCACAACCACGAAGTGCCGCCTGAATGTATGGTGGCGAATGCATGCGGCGACAGAATATCGTTGTGATGTGTCCGCTTGTGCTGAATGTTTTATGGTGGTCCTCAGCTCGGGCCAAATGCCCGGGCAAGTAATCGGCCAAATTCCCCACCACAACCAACCACGACCTGGAAATCACACGCACCCGATGTCCATGACCGCTCTCAACTCCCAGCTCATCGACGCCGTAGAAGCTGGGTGCGAGCCCGACGTGAAGCGACTGATCGATGCCGGGGCGAGTCCCGACGCGCGCAAGAGTGACGCTCAGGATTAAGAATGTGCTTTTTCAGACCACCCACCTCCCGATTCCACAACCTTCCATCACGCCATCCGTCACCTCCACGAACACAATGTCCATGAGGTGCATCGCGCAAATCAAATCGGGCGGTCCCGACGTCCTCCAGCTCCTGCAAATCGCAAAACCGACACCTGCAGGACTTGACGTGCTCATAAAGAATCGCGCCGTGGCGACGAACCCGGTCGATTGGTAAGGTGGGATGCGGTTGATGTGCGTCCGTGAAGTAGATTCTGACGTTTCGTCCGGTTGTGGATGCATCAGTTCGGCAAGGCGGAGGTGGAGCGACCCGATGCGATCCCGAAAGGTACTGTAAGCCGACGAAATTCGCATCGCGAACCCTCCATTACGAATCTTCCTGTGCGTCATCTTTGCTGTCTCTAGTCGTTGGTTGGGACGCATCTGGTGTCGTTGAATCAGTCGGAGAAAACGTGTCGCGGTTCAAACCGGGTGACGAGGTTTGAACCGCTGGGGGTGTACACAGAAAGTCTGATTCTGACCTGTCCCACACAGCGCACGTATGATTCTTGACATCTGCCTCGGCATAGCCATTCTATCACCTGTCGCCATCGCCGGGACCAACACGTCCTACGCAATGCGGGACTGCGTACGCTTCCCCGTTGACCCAAAAGCAGCCCCTCTCCCCAGCTTGCCCGACGTGGCTCTCCTTCACCCCAATATGGGCGCCGAAAACCCGCTCATCTGGGAGCGATTGTACCCCTGCGTAGCTAATTCCGACGGCAAGTTCGCGGAGACGAGTTCCGGCTCGAGCATCTCGATACCGCTCATGGGTGACTACGGGAACTTCCCGCTGGGGACGTATATGGGGCGCGCGGAGCGTATGGTGCGAAATCCGCAAGGAAGACTGATCTCGATGGCGGAAATAATGTATTACAGGTGAGAAACAACGGTCGCATTGGCTGCAAGTCCATTATGATTTCAAAACCACGTGCATCCGTCTGTCCGTCACATGTTCTTCAGCGTCGTCAAAGGCCAAAATTACCAGTCTGTGTGGTCAAACAACAACAGATACACCGAGAACTGCACAACGCTGGTTATTTGTTCGACGACCTGATGTATTGTATTGCATTGAAGTTTAGTTGCAGTAGCCTTTCATTAAGATGAGATTAAGCGCTCTATCGTGGCTTTGAGTCCATCCGGCACTACACTAGTAGTTACCGTCTCTCTGTCCTTGGATCTCCCCGCGGTCTGTCTCCCAACCACCCCAAGTCTTTGTGAAGGGCAATCTGTGGAGGGTGCCAGGCGAGGGTGGTTGAGCGGGTGCGAGGGCGCGTGGTGGGCGAGCGAGATATAGGCGGAGCAAGGGCAGAGCAGAGCAAGAGAGCCGAGAGGTCAAACCAAATGACCTGGGAAGCGAGCGAGACGAGCGGAGAGAGGCGAGCGGAGCAAGAGCAGAGCAGAGCGAGAGACGAGTGTGCGAAGACTAGCTTGTTGATGAAGAACTACAGCGTTTATAAATCGGTTAGATCTAGTTTTACGCTAGGCCACAAATGGATTCGGAGTGTGGCCTGTTCGTCGATGGCCATGCCCACAGGTCACGTGACCAGTCCCTGCCCGATGATCCCACCACACAGGCGTACATTTATAAATTTAGAATTCTCAAATGGTCAATCCGGACGGCTGCTTGATGATCTTCTGCAACCGTCCAGAGAAAGTAGGTGTAATTACCCAGCGAAAATAGAAAAGAAACAATGCTTTTACTAGGTGCTTTAGGAAGAGAGGAGATATGCTTGGAGAAAATGTAAGTTTTCAGAATCTGGATGGACTTCGTTCGGCTAAATTCACCACACCCCCCCCCCGCATGGCTGCTTCCACAATCACTCTCGCATGCCTCCTGCTTGGCGAAAACGTGCCCTTCGAAGCCTCCATCGATCCTTCTTCGTCCGTGAACACCCTCAAGAAGGTCATCAAGGCAGAACTCACACCAAAATTGTCTGAAATTGCTGCAAACGACTTGAAACTCTGGAAAGTCGACGTTCCGTACGCGGCACGAGCTTCCATCACGGAAGATACGTTGAAGGAAGAGGGCGTGATGGAGCCCTTGAAGAAAATCAGCTTTTATTTCCCCGACCAGGGTTCCGAAGAGCACATTCGCGTCGTTGTCCGTCGACCGCAAGGTTCGTGAGATCCTTTATCTACTGAAAGAGTGATCATTGTACGGGATACATTTCCCAGGTGCTCCGCAGAAGAGGCCAGTTGATATCGACCTANATGATTTCGCAAACGAATTAGTGAAAAGACTTCGGGAAGATAATGAGGAGAAAGCAGCTTCATTCCCCGCCTCGGAAGTGTCGTCTGCAGTAATGACAAAAGCCATGCAGCACTTAAAACTGATGGAGCTTCCGGTGAGTTTACTTCATCACGTTGTAAATTACGGAACTATAAAACGCATTCCGATGGTACAAGGTGGACCCCAGTGATTTCGAACAATTTTCAAAGATGAAAGATCGACAAGTGGATAAATTCAAGTGGGATGAAGGCCTGTCAGAGGGCCAACAAATGGATCGTGTTTTAGA
>KQ965811.1:145105-206033 GCA_001574975.1 Gonapodya prolifera JEL478
TTTCTCCTCTGTGAGTATGATGAATACTAGCGCACGACTGCTCCAAGGATCTTCCTCCCGGTCTCCCACGTCTGTTCACGGAGCGAAAACCTCTGGAACTTCCACCTTCAGAGGAGCTTGTAGCGGCTGTCACTGACTGTTNGGACCACCCATTTGACGATGATAACGGCAGGCAGAGAAGGGCTCTCATCTACANGATGAGAGATGCGCTTCCATCACATCAACGCGAACCGTTTGATCTACTTGCGCAGAAGGGGACCTTTGGACTGGATTGGATTGACTCATCTTCAATGTATTCTTGATCGGTTTGATTGTCTTGCATCTCCGCAATCATTTGAGAATGTGTAGAAGTGGGCTTTGGAGTTTATCCGCATGGGGGGAATAGTCGGGATGGGATGACAGTGGAACTTCAGAGGGTTTACTGTCGGTGGTAGATTTCGAGCAGGGGGACTTTTCGAACTAATGTGTGGTCTTACATCAATAATACACCATTGTGTATCACTTTATTCCAGAAACTTTTAACACAGCAGTTCTTAATTCCTGCAAACTGTCTCGACGCTCTTTCTGGACTGAGCTCTGTCAACGATTATTTGGTTTCATTTAGAAAGTGAATCGACGTTCTTCCTAGAGTGAAATCTTCCTATACCCGAGCCCCCTCAAAAATCGGCCATCCTTCTCACCTCACCCACGCACTGTGTTCTCACCTCTCTCCCGACCTCGGTCCGGGTAAGCAACCACGAACGCATACAGTTTATAGGATTCAAACAACTGGACTGCGCGTCGCTGGAAGAATGAATTCAAGTGCCGGATTCATGTCCGTTGGAGAGTCAATTCACAGCACTTTCTGCGCTCCACATTTACATTACATTTCAGAACTGTCATACCTAGTACGAACGCGGTTGGCGGCTGGGTCGAACTGCATATCATTCCAGAAGTCACGACGGAGACTGAGAGTCAGCAAAGAAGCCCGAACACTCCACTCCGTCAGCGTACCTTAATCTCGGCATTACACACCTGCGCTCGTCTCCCCAGCGCCACGAAGCAGTTCTGAACATTGAGCACTCCCGCCGCCTCATCCTGGAATTTCTTCTGCGCCTCGCGGAATTTGGGTATCAGGGTGGCGTCCTGCAAGCGGGTGACATACACGGCAGCGAGCTCCGGGCTGCCGTTCTGCTTTCCAAAGTACTTTGCGAGCGATTGGGCTTGTTCCGGGGCGGCGGCGTAATTGGCCTGAAGACTGACAAGACCGCTGCCAAGGGAGGCCTGGAGGAGCGCGGTGAGCTGAGGTGTGAGGGTTGCTTCGACGTCCACGCCGGGCTGGCGCACAGCGACCGCAAGTACGCCAGAGGCGGTGTCGGCCCCAATGTCGTCCTTTAGCCCCGAAATGACATACACTTCAAGCGCCAGCACAGTTACCCCCGCCGAAAAGTCAATGAACTTGATGGCGTCAGGCCCCGTGACCGTCTTGACATACTCGGTGCCAAAGTTTTAGTGGGTGCTCGAGACTATCGTAGGTAATCTCGGCGAGCCCGTCGTGAAGCCCCCAGCGAGTTAGCCCCGATCGGCGGCGGAATGCCGGCTTCGGGAGGAGGAGGGTGGGAGTTGTACACGGTGTCGAAAAAGTGAATTTGCGAGTGGAGGGGATGGCCGGATGGCGAGTGGATGAGCGAGAGAGAGAGGAAACGTGGGACTGTCAAGACATACGAGAGAGGGCTGCTTTCACACGGACCGTTTGCGCTGATTGCTCCGTGATTCTGGTAGAAGTAGTCGCAGAACTCCTTGTGTGGCAGTCCCGCCCGCTTGCGCGAGATTTGGATGATTTTGACGGACATCGCTGGTTTGTGAGTGGTTGAGTCGAGATGCCAAGTACCCGCAGGTGCCGCTTGTTGTCTACAGTTCGCGGGCGAATTACAAGTCGCGGTCGGGTGAGTGGGGCACGTGTTTACCCGCGTTGATATGTGACCCCCGCCAGAAGAACATAATCAATTTGAAGGTACACTTCAAATGAGTCTATTTATATGCGCAGCGCTCTGTCAACTGAACAAGAATCTTCCAAATCTTGCAATTGCAACTAGGTGGGAGACGGTGGGACCTCCGAACTCAATTTATCTAACACTGAAACAGCTCTACTGTGCTATCGTATGCCAAAAACAGCTCGGAGCTACCTCATCGTATCAACTCATGTGAGTGTCTCGACAATGCCAGTCAACGTTCGCCCAATTGCACCAGGATCCCCTCCACATCAATTACACCTCGCTGCCTGAAAACTTGCAGCACGCCCTCACGGTTGCCTTGAGACGCACTTTGCATCGCCGCGACGCAGCACGCCTCCAAATCGGCAAAATCTAGCAGGGCATCAATCACTGCCATGTGATCTCTACTGGCTGCATTCATCACCAAACGTCCCATTATCAGAGAACTAGGGGGTTCCGGCAAGGACTCCAAAATAACTCGCACAATTTGTTCTCGCCCCTTTTGCGTGGCCTCAAGCAAAGCTCTAAGAGCCGGTTGATCGGGTACCCTCCCGACATTCTGCAAGTTCATTGCTTTGATAACCACCTCCACTAGAGACACCTCACCATGTGCAGATGCCACCCAGAGTAAATAACCGTCGGGTTTTACACCGTGGTCAACCAGGATTCGAGCGCAGTCGACACTTCCGCTTCTTGTTATCGCCATCGATAGCGCCTCATACCCATTTGACGCACCGCAGTCCAGAAGCAGCTTCACCACCTCAACGTGCCCAAACTCCGCAGCCACCACGACAGCCTGCTCATTATCTCCCAGATTCAGATCCGCTCCAATGTCCAATAGACACCGCACCACATCGACATTGCCAGCCCGCGCCCCCCACACAAGAGGCGGGACGCTGTTGCTCACCCCGACTAACGCGTTCACATCAGCGTAGCCGCATAGAATCTTAATCACGTCAGTATCCCCACCAAGCACTTCCGCAAGAACGGCAAGTTCGGGTGTTTCAAAGTGTCGCAGTCCACGAGCCGCGATGTCAGCAGGGACGGAGAAAATGGCTCTGAGGCAGCGATTGAGTACCGATGAAGGAAAGGCGAGGCGGTAGTCGGCGCAGAAGCGACCGATGCGTTGGATAATTTCGGGTGGGAGGTCGAGGAGGTGGAAGCGGGACGAAGCGGGAGCTTCAACAGAGACTTCTGTTGATGGCAGCATGGAAAGTGAAGCCAAGGAAGGCGCGAGAGGTCGCGATTCGGCCCAAGATTTGGTGGCGGAAGTGAAGCTTGGCCTCTTTCCAACAATTCTACATTTGATTACATTGCGCACTTCCTTCCCACCGAAATTAAAAAAACACGAAAGAGCATTGTGTATTCGTCAAACGACACGGGAGAAAACGTCTTCTATGACACTAAACGCGAAGAACTGCAACATGATCAATAACCCTCAGCGGCCAGTCGAGTTCCATCAACGTCTTCTCCCCTCTCTTGGAACTTACGAAGCACGTGCTTATTTCAACTTCTCTCGGCACTTCGAATCACGCTCAACGTTATTCACCAAATCTGCTCCACTGTCCAGTAGGACCTCTACAACATCTCTTAGAAGAACTCGGCACGTCTAATGACAAAATAATGCTCGTTGAATCGCCTATCTGATATAGTCCGAGGCTAACCGACCATAAGCACCTCAATTCTGAACATCCGCATGCACAGTCGCCGGCCCGGCATTCAGCATCCCATCCACATTCGCCCCCCCCTCTCTGAAAATCTGAACCACACTGTCAAGACCCCTTTCCGCAGCTGTACGTAGTGCCTCCCGAATGAGAGGGCTCTTCAAATCGACGTTCAGTGCTGTCCAACAAAATCTCAACCACGCCTCCATGCTCCTCCTTCACAGCGTCCAACACCAAAAGCTCCTAAAACGGTGAAACTTGAGATGCATGTTTCAAAAGAATCTGAATTATTTCCTCGTGACAATACTTTACCGCAGTGAAGAGAGCGACAGTGCAAGGTCGCGGGAGTTGATTGTGCTCTTCTTCGTGTTCATGTTCAAGCAACATTTTGACAACTTCGATTTCGCCAAACTGTGCTGCCGCCCCGAATACTTCTTTGGTGGGTCGCTCACCACGGTCAAGGAGTACACGAACGCATCCATCCTTCCACGGGATGCAGAGAGTAACAGCACGTCAGACCGATTGGAAATCGCACCCCGGTCCAACAAGAGCTCCAATATCGGCACGTGGTTCATTTGAACAGCGAGCAGCATAGCCTGTTTATTGTCACCCAAGTTTGGGTCCACTCCACAATCGAGAAGACATCTCACGGAGTCAAGATGGCCAGCTCCGCTGGCGGAAACAAGTGCAAGACCAATCTTCGAACGCGTGGAAGTGTTGACATTGGCGTGTCGACATAGGATTTCCAGAACGGAGGTGTAATTTCCTTGTATCGATTCTGCAACGAGCGCATGCTCGGGCGTTCTATAGTTCCGCAACGCACGAGCAGCAATGTTTTGAGGAAGCGAAAAGATGTCCCTGAGGCGTTGGTTCAGCGCTGATGACGGAAAGGCGAGACGATGGATGTGGGAGAAACCGCCGATTCGCTCGATGATTTCGTTGGGGGAAGGAGAGAAGGCGAAAACGGAACGCAACAGGAGGGGGCATGGAACTTTGCCTTTGACCCAGCGGTGTGTTCCGCGTTCAAAGAGGAAAGTCGCGAATCGATTTTCTGACGACTACAGCAATCGACAACGTGAAGACAGTTAGAAGCTCTTGTAGCATCCAACGGCACTTCCATTCCATATTGCTGCAGCTGAGAAGATCTGTTATGTATGCTAGCTGGATATTTGAGGGAGAGCTATCTGAAAATTTTGCACCTATGATATTTCCTCAGAACACTTGCAGTGATAAACATTGACATTTCAATAGCTAATTTTGGTGGTTTATTTGAAAAATCATGATACCGCTGTTTCGAAATCCGAGTATTCAAGCAAGCTCGACTTCCGACATACTGAGAGTTCGAGCCATAAAGTTCGGCAAGTCCCTCGCCTCCTTTTGATACATGCATATCTACATCTCTTCGTTAACGCGGCATCTTATAACACGAAACATGAACATCTGCGTTGACGCTCTCCGACAAGAACTTTGTCCACATCAACTCCCCGCACTTGGAACACCCGAAGCATGACTTTATGCCCATTTTCAGCAACCATTTGAATCACATCGTTGCTGTCCTCGTCCATGGAGGCTCCACTGTCCAGAAGAACCTCGACAACATCTGCATGTCCCAGATCAGCTGCAGACTCCAGAAAGCTGCTGGCAGAAGGTTCGTAAGGTAAACTTTGCAGAAGGGGCCGTGCCGTTCGTGCTTCACCGAACTGGACAGCAGCATTCAGGGTGTGACCTCGGTCATCTCTGGCGCCTCGCTGAAGAAGGAACTTGACTGCATCACTGTGACCAAACGTGCATGCGTACTTAAGTGCAAGCTCATGCATTATCACGCCTTTGTCGAGGAGAGTGCGAATACAAGGAACGTTTCCACGCGCAGCAGCCTCCAGCAGTGCCTCGGCTCCATTTGTTGCCCGCGTTCCATTAGAAGATTGACCACCTCAATGTGGTCACCTCGGGCGGCCATGGCAATGGCCTGTTTGTTCCCACCGTCGTTCGGATCAACTCCAAAATCAAGGAGACACCGCACCGACTCAAAATGACCGGCCCAGGCGGCACGCACGAGGGCGGGTCGAACAGTGGAGTGTCCCATGGAAACATTAACGCACCAGCGTATTTGCACAGGATCGCAAGGACGCCAGCATTTCCGCGCGATGATTCGCCGAGTAGGCACTTCCTGGGGTTTGGTATCGTCGAACAGCACGAACGGCAATGCCAGCCGGGTTTGAGAAGACACCGCCGCGAAGACGACGATTGAGTGCGCGTGTCGGAAAAGCGAGGCGATGTGTTGGACAGAAGTGGCCGATCCTTTCAATGATTTCGTTTAGGAGACTGAAAAGACGGCAAGGGGAGATGTTGAATGAGCGCGGAGGAGAGTGCCGGAGAGACATGGAAGGAAAATATGTCGGTTGATGCCTTCAGTTGGCGAGAAGGGGCAGATGAAGGATTCGGTGAAGAAGTGAATTGACGAAGTGCTGAACTCAAAACGCAATCAATTGGTAAGTAGCCTATCTTCAACACCGCAAGAGTCAAAATAAGTTTCAATGTTTTGCGATGCTGCACCTGCTTCAAAGCCTACTCACAGTGACCACTGAGATCACCCTTCCTCAACCCGCCTCAATCACGTCCAGGGCATCACAAGCCAGGTTCACAGGCAAGAGAGTTGCACCACAGATTGGAGGATGAAACATAGTTTAAACTGCAACATGAGCAGTATCTCTTTGGGAAGAGTATATGTATATGTAGTGGTACAAAGTATATTCATCCATGCATTTTTGTACGTTCAAGATTGCTTACACCCATGTCCGAAACTCCTTTCTCACAGGTCTCCTTCACTGCTTTTTGCTATAGCCAAACGACCAACGGCCAACGGGCGCCGGTAGGTGCCCTGCTTCGCTGATTATTCCGTCCACGTTTACTCCTCGATGGCGAAACACGTCAAATACTTCCGTGCGACTCCCGCGGGCAGCAGTGAGGACAGCCTCAGTGCTTACTTGCGCTTCAAAGTCAAGCAAAACCTTCACAACTTCCATGTGTCTCTTTTACCGCATCCATCATAAACCTCACAGTCTCCGCGTGCCCTCTTACAGAAGCCCTCAACATCGCTTCGAATTTTTGATCCGAATCTGAAAGTCCCCATTCAAGTAGCAGCTGAACAACGCTAAGGAAGCCATGTTCGGCGGCGAAAACAGTAAGTTCATTGGACGAAGAAGGGCGCAGCCCGGATTCAAGGAGAACAGCAAGAGATGCTGTGCCTCCCCACTGAACAGCGCGTTCAATAAGGCATTCTCCATACACCGCTGCGCCCCGGTTGACGAGTAGCTGGACGACTGCGAGGGGCTTGGGCGAGCTCCCTCGCAAGTTGCTGTGGCCAACCTTTGGCACCGCGATTCATCAAATCCGGAAGCTTTTGGACTTCGCCCAGCAGTTGGACTTCACTCTCTTAGCGTAAACTAGAATCTGGCGATTTATAAAGGAATGTAAACTGCTACAAAATAAGTTCCGACTTCGATCCTCACTTTCGCTCGCTCATCTCGTTTCCCTCGTCTCGCTCGTCTCTCCGGTCACTTGGCGTGACCTCTCGGCTCTCCCTCTCTCGGTTCACTCTCGTACTCGTCCCTCGCACGCCCTCCGCGAGCTCTCGGCCTCACTCAGCCACCCTCGCCCGTTCCCCCTGACACGACCTCCGAATGATCTCTTTCAATTGCCCTCCGTGTCGCACTGATATCCCGACGAGCGTCCGCCCCAGCATCGAGGAGTGTTTTAACTGCAGCGAGGTGCCCAGCCGATGCTGCTTTTGTGAGGGCAGAAGTCCGATGGGGACTGAACCCGACCTCGGCACTAACGTGGGCGTATTGACATAGGATGGCCAGAACAGAGACGTTTCCATGACTCGATTCCCCCACTAGTGCATGTTCCAGTGTGGGGTAGTTCAGCAGAGCGCGAGCGACAATGGCAGGCGGGCGAGAGAAAATGGCTGTCCAGCGACGATTCGGCGCCACCGATGGAAGAGCCAGGCGGTAGTCCGTGCACAACACGCCAATGCGATGCGTGATTTCTGAGGGAAGGTCGAGGAGACGGAAGCGGTCGGTGCCCGAGGAGGAAGATCTAGAGTTAGGGTTGGTCATGGACCAATCAGTTGCACAGGCGTCCGGAGGGTGCTGATGGGCTTGTGAAGGAATTCTGAACAGAAACAATGACCAAAGTACTAAACTAGTAGTTCCATTCTATTCACGGTGTCGCCTCCTTCCAGATAAACGCCATTGATCCTCGCACCAAGTCTCAGCACAGCAGTGGTACAATCTAGCAGTCATTCCTTTGGTGGTCAAGTAGCTCACCACGTTATCAATACCCTTGTTGACGCACCTCTCGCGTCGGAACTAATTCATTCACATCTGGTCCCCATCTTCACGAAGTCTAAGCAAAACTTCATGAAATTCTGCCTCAAGGGTGGGAGTCATCTTGTCGGATTGTTCACCAGTATCGCAACATAGACTCTCCATCAGGACCTTCACAACTTCTGCGTTTTCTGCATACTGCAGCGTCTGCCTCTTAACAGCTGCTTCGTAATTCAGGTGCTGCAAAAGAACCCTAGCTGACGCGGTATGTCCATAATCCACGGCAGTACCCAATGCACTGCCCCGGTCATCTTTAGCTCCTTGTTCCTTGTTCGAGAAGTAAAGCAACCGCTTCATTTTCTCCTTCTGTGCATGCTTGCCAGAGCGAGTCGCTGTCCGGTGTTACGCCATGATCGAGGAGGACATGAATGCAGGGAATCATTCCGGCCCCTGCAGCGCTCACCAGAGCCTCGTTTCGATTCAAGGCCCCGCGTTCCAGGAGCAATTTGACCACATCGCAGTGGTTGAACCGAGCAGCCATGGAGATGGCAAGCTTGTCTCTACCGTTGTTGGGATCAACGCCCGCATCGAAGATAGCGGACTGACGGGACATGGCCGGCACGAGCGGCACATCCATGGGGAGGAGCAATGGCGGGATAGAAGGATGCGTGAAGGTCGGCGTGTTTGCACAGGATTGCAGGGATGGCGACGTTTCCGCGGGATGATTCCTCCAAGAGGGCTTCCTCGGGGGTTGAGTAGTGCTGCAGCGCGCGAGCGGTGGTACCAGTCGGGCTCGAGAGGATATTAAGCAGGCGACGGTTGAGAGCGCGTGTCGGAAACGCGAGGCAATGGTAGGGACAGAACCAGCCGATGCGCTCGATGATTTCGTTTGGGAGGCTCAGAAGTGGAAATGGGAGGCTGGTAGAGGGGGATAGAGTAGACGACAAGGGTTCCATGGACGAAAGATGGGGATGAGTGTTCCGTTTGATCACTTTACAGGCAACCACAACAAAATTTGAGCTCCAACGAGCACCATAACTAACTCAAACCTGAT
The DNA here is from genome assembly GCA_001574975.1 of Gonapodya prolifera JEL478. Lineage (NCBI taxonomy): Eukaryota > Fungi > Monoblepharomycota > Monoblepharidomycetes > Monoblepharidales > Gonapodyaceae > Gonapodya > Gonapodya prolifera. Next base: position 154,125 of record KQ965811.1, read on the forward strand.
TTTCCACGTAGCGCATTGCCCTACCGCTCCACCCCTCCCTCACCATCTCACGCCGCCTCCACAACCTCCTTCTCCCAATCCACCTCTGGCCTCACCTTCCCATACACGCCCGGCAACGCCTCGCTCCCAACCCTCTTCCTCACCTCATTCGCCAGTGCGTGGTCGAACATTTCTTCGAACTCCTCAGGTGTCTGGAACACGTCGCAGTACGAGTGCTGGAACCCGCCCCGTGAGCGGACGAGGTCGAGGACGCGCCGGACGGACCCGATCGTGGAGTAGCCGAGTGTCTGCTTGCGCACGCCCCGGGGGACGCCGTATAGGCCCATGTTGAGGTACAGGTGGGATGCGGGGTCGCCATGGCGGAGGTCGGAGGGAATGCGGATGAATCCCCCGCGGTCGACGATCTTGCAGGGGTACACCATGAGCGGGAAAATGTCGAACTCGGTTTTTGCCAGGTCCACCAGCTCGCAGAAGGATTCGTGGGGGACGGCGAGGTCTTGGTACACCTGGGATTGCGCCGTCTCCATACGTACGTCAGGTGGGCGGAGCGATTTTAGAAACTGGACGCGGGGAGGGAGCATCCAGCCCAGGGTGTACCGGAGGAGAGGGTGGTTGCCGGCAGGGAAGACGTACTTCATCGTCATGCAGAGACTTGGACGGGAGACAGCACACGCAGTCAAATGATCAATAGAGTGCTCACCAAAGCGAACTAGGAAAGACTCACCTCTTGTCATGCCGCATGAGGTAATCGTGCATGGGCATTAACTCCCGATGCCCGTCTTCGACTTTGCTGGTGTGAACGAAGAACCACTCCTTCCACCATTGCCCTTGCTTGTTCGTAGGCACGCCCTCCCTTTTCAACTTTTCCAGCTCATCACCGCTTACGAGGTCACCACGTATTAGCACAGTATGGCTCGTCGAGTGAATGACGCCCTCGAGGAAGAACGCGTCGGTCGTCTCCACAGACGCCACCAGCGCTTCCTGGAGCTCCTTCACGCTTCCAAACTTCCGGTATGAGACCAACAGTTCCTTTTGCGCGGGGACCACACGAAGGCTGAGGCTGGTGAGGAACCCCAACGACCCGTGGCTGAACGGGATGGCACGGAACACGTCCGTGTTTTGCGTCTCGGATGCAACAACAATCTTTCCATCGCCCGTCACAAGTTCATAGTCCGTCACCGTATCGGACACCAGTCCGCACCGGTGGGAATGCGTGGTCATCCCTTGCGACAGCGCCAACCCTCCCAGTGTCGCGTCCTCCATTTCCAACGTGGCCTCCAGCATCAACCCATGTCGCAACAAAAACGACGTTACTTCCCCGACTGTCACAAAGGGCTCCACAGTCACTGTACCCTTCTTCAGGTCCAAGTCCAAAATGTGCCTAAAGTCTCCCAGCCGCACTCTTTTCGCACCCGTCTTGTCGGGCACCCGGACCGACAGGGACTCCGAAGCTGTTCTGTCCGTTCTCAGTGGTGGTCGACTTCCCGCAGGCATGCTGGCCCACTCAGTCACCTGTCTCTGCACGCGCGCCACGCGCTCCCCGTGTTCGCGCCGGGTGATGGCAGCTCCTGCCGCCTGCGAGCGACGCCAGCGGGATAGAGACGTCGCGACGTGCTCCCAGCACGACGTGAGGAATGAGAGTGGGACCACGACGAGCCCGATGATCCATTCTTGACGGCGCGTCGGAGGTGGTGGGGGTGGGCGAAGCGAAGGTCCAGGAGGAGACGGAAGATCGGCGCCAGGAGGGCTTGAAGTACCGTCGACCGGGTCGATTCGCATTGTCGGGTCTGCTATCGGTTCTGCTTTGTGGTCGGATATCTTCGGAAGGGCCGAGTCCGTTGAAAGAGGGCGGTGGGAGACGATATCATGCGATGTGGCACCTGTTCGTGGCAATTCGCAATTTGGCACCAAACTTGGACATTAAATTTAATTGAATTCGACGAAGGAATTCGGAATAGTAACCATGTACGCCATGATGTCCTTCAACCATTCTGGTCTTTTTCGTACTTGCCGTCTTGATAACCAAAGATGGCCATCCGAACAGTTCCACGACACCGACGACCCTCTCAATCTCCTCATGTACTTAGGATATGCTAGAAGTTTTGTACCGCAGTGTCGTGTGTGGCGGGAAGTCAAACAGCCTTCCAATGGAGCGACTTTAATTTCTGTATCATGAGGTCAAGGTAGTTGGCTTCAAATATTTACATTATGGGAGCAGAAAGGGGAGAGGAGTTTATCAATGATTTATTCCCCTCCGATTTGTGAAGTGTCGCTTTTTTTTTGTATGCAACCCGCCATCCTCCCGGCCTAAGTTACCTTCCACCACCCGAATGCCAGCATCAACGCGGTACTGGTCTCTTTCGAATCGGTCGCTTTTTTGGAGCAGCCTGCTCACCTACACTTTCTGGGTGCAGGGAACTAGGCATTCTCAAAAGTGCGATTTCTGGTCGTACACTCCGCGTGGTCAGCTCTCCGTGGTCCCTGGAGCACCTTGATTCGCGCCGATAAATTGGATCGATTTTCTTTTGGACGTGAGCGTCGGCCGAAGTGGACTGGTCACCCTTGGACTCGATTGGTGTCACCACCAAGGCTGCTTAGTTGCAGGTTGAATCGACTCTGACCGCGTTGCTGCGTTGGTTCCAGCAATGAAAACTTCTATGAGAGCTGTGTTCATAGCACGTGGGTCAAGTGGAACACGGCGTTCTCAAAGTGGATGACTGAAATAGTTCCAGTATCCGGGACAAACCCCACGCTCTCCATTTCGGTGCTCTATTGCTTAGAGTGGTGGATATTTTGGAGAGCTTCCGGCAGCTGCCTGGGCATTCTGCATGACATTCTCACCACGTTGATTCCGACTGTTGCGTGACGGAGTACAGTACAGTGGTGGGTGGAGTACAGTACAGTCCGTGGAGGGCGGTCACTGTACTGTACTCCACTCTCTATAATACAATATATTGGCCATCGGTAGAGTACAGTGCATCAGCCAGAATTTTTTGATGCTGAATGATTTGGTCTTGAAACAAATATAAGTCTGTATAGTGTTTGTCAGAGTAGTGTTGCTTGATGGGGAACAGTTGCTAAAACAACGCCGGTAACACTCTGCCACTCAGATACAAAAACTACGATGCCCTGTACTGTACTCCGATGACCCATTATACTATATTATAGAGAATGGAGTACAGTACGGTGACCGCCCTTCGCAGACTGTACTGTATTCCACCAACCACTGTACTGTACTGCGTCAGGTATATAAGTGGGTTTCAAAGTCAACGGGCAGGCTCCGGAATTATTTCTCCGGAATACAAAATCGGATGCCCATGCCCAGAAAACCAGGAATGCAAAGATACAAGTCAGGGCTTCCTCCTCCTGGAATTGGATGTGTGGATTTTGGTGGTTGTTGAGAAAATTGGTTTGAACTTTTTGAAACTCGTCATTCCGGCAACTTTCAAACCCACTGTAATCGCTGATTCCCGGACGTGATCACTAGGGCATACGCTCTCATTCCAACTGGCGACTTTTCCATATCGGTACGACTACCTCATTTTGTACTTTTGGGATGCAAAAGATGGCGCCAAGGGCAATCCTCGCAACTCCGATGTGTGTCGCAATATTCTCTCATCAAGAGGGGCAACCAGATGAACGGAACACTGACAGCTTCTCTCTTCCTTTTCCTTCCTCCGATTTTCTCTTCCACCCTCTCCCTTTGGCATCCACGCCGGGGCGGAATTGTCATTTAATGGACCTGAGGACGTTTTGGACGCAAACATCGCTGAGTAATTTTCTTCTCTAATAGTTTGCCTCAACGTGATATTCACGTTCATGGTTGGTGCCTTCCGCGCCAGAGATTGACAGCAAAGTCGTCGGCCAGCTTTCAGGGTGCTAACGGCGCTCATCCAGTTCCAAATGCTTGTTGAACTTTACTTGTGTTTCAACTGCCACCGTACCCCGAGCCCAAGTTCCCATCGAACCACAGGGTCGACGCCACCGTTGACCGCGGTGTCGGGACTTCATTTCTTGTCACAAATTTTCCATCTCCTCGATCTTCCCTCAGAAATCATCGATCGAATCGGCGTGTTCTGCATCGACCACCGTCTGGCCTTCGCATCATAGGCTCTCAATCGTCGTCTGAAAGATATTTTCTCTCGCCCCGCTGGCCATCGCCACTCGCGCTTTACGGAGGTACCCCACGCCACAACATGCGCTCGTGGAGGAATCGAGCCACGGAAACGTGGACATTCTGTCTCTTCTGTGTCGGGACGCCAACGTTAATCTCCTGGTCGAGTGTTCCCCCCACCGGACGTACGCCCTCGCGCAAGAAGTATTGGCTGGGCATCTTTCTGCAGTTCAATTTCTACTCGACGCTGGCGCAGTCGCAAATCGGGATATAGTGGCTGTCATAAATGCGATTGAGGGAAACAATGCGGACGTTGTTCAGCTGCTGGTGGAGAAGGGAGTGGGTGCCTTTGGCGAAGTCCTTCTTGTGGAAGCGGTTGCACGGGGAAGTGCTGAATCTCTCGCCGTCCTTCTCGAATCTGGGATACGGTCAGATCCAGAAAATTATCTCACAATGACTGCAGCCCAAAATGGCTACCTCGGCGTTGTCCAGCTGCTACTCGACAGGCGAATTGCGTCAAAGGCACTCAATGCCACGTTGTTGGCAGCTGTGCAAGGGCATGCGGACACTGTGAGACTTCTCTTACAAAAGGGGGCACAGTCCCCGCCAATGTTAAATGAAGAAATGTTGGTTGGCTTGGCGCCGAAGCGGGCAGCCGCTATCCCAGGGCTGTCCTCGGTGCAGCTCATCGGGATCAGGCTGCCGTATTGGATGCGTTCCGAGGGCGGGGAATCGACGTTGACGCCATACTCAATGGAGCTGGGTATGTTCCAACATCTGCCAGCTCTAGCAGAGGGCGACGAAGGAGATGAATGATGCGGTCAAAGACAATTCAAATGACCTGTGGCTTGGGGTCCTTCCCATTCGATGGGATATGGCTCGTCCGATGAGAGGACACTGCCGTTCTTATTTCGGGGTGCATTTTGTAGAACATGAGACAAAAACACGCGGACTCGCATTTAATTTATTTTCAGTCAGAAGAGTCTGATTCATGGTAGCATCGGAATCAAATGGCTGAATGGAATACGCGACGCGAGTTTCATTTCAGGAGGCATCCGTTCCTGCGACCACTTTTCCAAGGGACATGCTCACACCTGCGCCTTCACCTTCCCTTCGCCAGCACCACGCTTTCTGTCTCGTCGGAAATGTCTCGCGTCCATCCGCCCGCAAACGTGGCGGACTCAGCGCCACTCGCGTTCAAACTCCTCCACCTCCCAAACGAGCTCATACACCACATCGGCTGCTTCTGCGCAGAAAACCGCCTCGCTTTCCCATCACCAGCTCTCAATCACCGTCTGAGGGGCATTTTCTCCCTCCCACGGGGCATCGCGACTCGCGCGTTGCGAAGGTACCTGTCTCCCGAAGGAGCCCTCAGCGCCGAATTATTCCGGGGAAACGGCGTGGTACTTGCGCTTTTGTGCAAACACGTCGACGTGAAGACCTCGACGGCCATCCTTGCGATGCTGGAAAGGGGAGCTGCCCTTGGAGACCTCGCTGTTGTTCAATTTCTTCTTCGCATTGGGGCCGACGTGTCGTCTGGAAAGAGCTTTAATGCTCTTTGCCGAGCGATAGAACGGAAGCACTGGCAGGTGGTTCACCTCCTGCTGAGCCACGGGGCCACCGTCGGAATCTCAGACTCGGATGAACTTTTGGCACTCGCAGTGCACTGCGTCAGCCCAGAGTGTCTCCGCGTCCTCCTCGAGCATGGCCTTTCTCCAGACTCTAATCTCGGACTCCTCACACGGGCCGCCAGCATGGGGGACTTGAATACAGTGCAACTCCTTCTCGATTTCGACCGTACCGTGCCCAATAAGCATCTAAAGTACCTGGCCGTGCTCACCGCCGCACGGCAAGGTCACGCGGACATTGTGCGTCTTCTTCTGCAGCACGGTGCTCAGATATTGACCATCTTCCGGGAAGGCCTGATGGTCAACGCAGCAGAGAAGGGGTTTGTGGATGTGGTAAAGGTGCTCTTGGGCGTGTACCCAATCAATGGAACTGGACCTGGAGGAAGGCGAGCAATTCTGTGTGCAGTGCAGAATAACCGTGAAGACATTCTGCAGGTGTTCAGAGAGTGTGGGATGGACGTTGATGGAATTGTCAGTCTAAACCATATGCAGAATTGATAGACGTAGCTTGTATTAATGCTAACCATAGTGGAAAATTTTGAGGTTGAAAATTGCATTTATGTGAAAAGATTCCAGTACACTGCTTTGAAATGCGTGAGCGGTCCCGTTTACTGAACAGTGATAAGTCCGTGTCGAGCAATCACAATAGGCAAGGAAAAGGCGAGAGAGGTTGGGGGCCTCCAACAAAGGAACATTACTAGGCATTATCCCGTTTGAATTCTGGATGGGGCCCGAACCAGTTGACAGCTCCGCTGCGAACTCAACTTCAACGTCCTTCATCATTTTCTTAACGCAGCGCATTAATTTCCTGGTCGCCTGATCCACATACAGTTGAGCGAGAGTACTCATAGGTGCCTCGACGAAAGCAGCGATGGAAAAAAGGAGTAAGTTATTTCTGTGGAACTGAGGACTGTGTGGGTACAGAGACGGACTGTATGTGAGCAAGTAAAATCGATAAACCTGTGGTCATTCCCACTTCACCAAATCTTTGACAAACCGAGCAGTGTCACACGGTTTTCCTGACTGGTCTCCCCACACCGCACACCTCAATCAATATATTCCTTCACATCTGGGCGCCTCCCACCACATTCAACAACCCCCACGTCACCGCTACTCGTGTGCTGCAGCACAACCCGACCTCCGAGAAAGCCTGGGACTTGGAGAAATCATCCCCTTGAAATGTTGCCGTCCTTGAGGATAAAATCGTGGGAATGTGTATGCCAATGTGCCCATCAGTTCCACCACTGCTCCTGCGCTGGAGCTGGCGTCCGTGAATTCCAAGACCAAGCCCTGTGAAACGGTAGCCGATTGAAGTGATAAGCATAAGCCCTGTGGCTAAATAATTTGGCGAACAAATAAAATGCAATCCACCAAAATCTTTGACAACTGAGACCAATCCATCGCTTTAGACGATGTCTAAGTGAGCCAGTCCCTACCACCTGCTGCCAGAGAAACGCTTACCGTCTCACTCGACCAAGCACCATGCATCCGCCCATCGAACCGATCGACTGCTACTGCGGGCGAGGTCCCAGCTGTTCATATTGCGGCCATCGATGGAACTCGAAAGGGTCTGGTGGACGATCGAGGAACTTTCGAGGGCTGGAAACGGCGTTCGATGGCATCTTTGCCTCCTGGGTGACCGACGAAGTCCTGGTCATGAGTAGACCGAGCTCCAGGACCATCAACGAGGTACTTTGCTTGTATCTTCTTCTCTCGATCGCGACGCTCTTTACAAGACTCGCTGTTGACTCGTCCTTCTTGCCTCTTGCTCGGTTGAACTCGCCCAACGAAATGTCTGCAGTACGAACTCCCTTCCAAGTTTCTTGAAGCAGGCATCCGCTTGGTTGTATGCTGCCAAGAACCAGGAGAGCACGCCACGTGCGGAGACGGCGTACTTCCATCGGGGCTCGCGTACCGTCCGGATGAATTCACGTCGAAAGGGATCGACCATTTGCACAAATACTGGGAGGATTTGGAGGTGGATCACTCTTCGCCATAGGAGGTTTTGGTTCCTTCCACTGAACTTTGTTCCTGGCGACAGGTTCCCTCGTTTGAACAAATGACAGTAATAGTACGCAAAATGCACGAGACGACTTCGCGGGGATACAAAGTATCCGTTCACTGCCACGCCGGTAAGATTGTCAGCTTACTCTTGCTCCTTCCTTGCCTTCACGTTAACTGCCCCTCGCTATCGCGACCATATCCAGGTCTTGGTCGAGCTCCGTTATCCGCTCTATGCTTTCTTGCACACCGGCACCCCACCGAATCTCCGGAATCTCTACTGTCGCTTGTAAGACGTCGTCGCGGGCCTGTACTGAACGGAGAGCAGGAGGATTTTTACTTCCAGTTCGTGCAGTGGTGGCGCTCGCAGGATGTGGAGAGCTTGTTATCGGACAAGGATGGCGAGAAAGACACGGGCTTGGGCAACGATGCTTGATATTTATGATACATTGCTGAACATGGAATAACTGCAGTTGCTCTGTAATTACATCTTCATCAGAATGTAGACTCGTCGCGTTAACTCTACACACCACGAAAGCCAAGAATGAGGCTACAGTTCTACACCAGCAGCACTATTTCCGAAATCCAGCATTCTAACTAACGGGGGAAAATCTACGCTTCTGTCATGTCTCTTGGTGAAACTTGAACGCTTGATCTCCGAGTTTAAAAAAATAGGATATCAATAGTCTTCCAAAACAACTGCAGGTTGGACTCGCGAGGCAAAGCGTGGAGTAAGTGTACACGTCATTGTTGGGGATGAGTACATGACTTGCTCTGGGAGTAGAAGATGAAGATGGACGGAAACAAATGAGTTGAAACTTTTTCTTATTTAATTGGCAATAAATGTGGCAGGGGAGTTGAGTACTGGTCACATGCAGTTCAAACTACCGAAAGCGACGAATATTCTTAAAGGAGTCCATCACTCATTCACAAAGTAAAGAGATGTCGTGAGATTAAAAGAATTACGATCTCCAACTTGAGCGGGAGCGCGCAGATCAAAGCGTTGATAAATTACAGCGTCTCTTACTGGAAGTCTTCCCAATCCACAAGCGGACGAACATCCACGAGGCAAAAAGTAGAATAAGTTTCTCGCCATAAACACGAACGCGCACAGATTGATGCTTCCCAACTTAAAGAAAATTGAACGAAGGTGATTCCCAGCACAACGTTTTCAGCCACTCACATCACTCTCATGGGAAAGATGAAAAGTAGTGACATCTGTGACATTGCAAATGAGTTAATAAAAGTGGAGGTGATGTCTGGTAAGCAAGAACAGGGGTTTCAAGGGGCGAAATCGTCGAATTACTTTCTCAGAGGAAACCTTCACCCTCTCGAGTGAGGCACGCTCACGACACAAAAAATTGGAAGCTTTCCCTTCCCATTTATGAAACCGGGTGGAGAAGTTGGGGCAGAGCTTGAGTTGTGGGTTTGACACTAATTTCTGCGGCACTCCGACCCGTGTGACGAGCAAGCGGCAAACGACATGGCAAGGAGTAAAGAGGAGAGCTCAAAATACTACTTGCTGTGATTGCGGGCTGTTGCAATAAAGTACAGAAAATCGGATAAAATGCCATTTTCTCTTGATGTCGCGGACACGTCTGAGCGTCTCATGACTGCCATCTGAGCGTTGAACACCGCCAACCCACATACCGTCCCGCAACCCCCGACATTGAAGCTCCTTACTCTGCGATGGTGGCGGCGACGGCGACGATGACGACGACGACGGGCGAAATGAAGATGACGCTGAACGGAGGAGACGGGGCGAAGACGGCGGCGGGTGGAGGGAGGGGGATTGACGCGGCGCTGGCGGGGAATGGAGTGGGGAAGGGGGCGGACTGGGACAGAGTCGAGAAGACGCATCCCGTGTTCTCGCGCTCGATTCCGTTCAGGAAGGCGACGGGGGGTACGAGGCGATGAGGAGGAAGTACATGGCAGTTAACGGCGTGGACGGCGAGGGGAAGGACGGGAAGGCGGTGGGAGCGGAGGAGAGGGAGGGCAAGGCAAAGATGGACAGGCTCAAGAACCCGTCCACTGAACCACCGCCTATCAAGGGGACCGTGGAGAGCAGAGAGGATGGTGCGTGGCGCTGGTGTCGCTCCTGTCGGTTCGCGCCTTCACGTCTCTTCTCCTTGCCGCGGCCTCCGTCCACCATCTCGCCCTCACCACCCACCCGAACCCACCCCNCCCGCTACCTCTTCCCCCCCTCCGCCATCCCCCCCTCCTGGCCCTCCCCCTTGCGCCCCCTGCGCTCCCTCGTCAACCAGGGCAACACATGTTTCCTCAACTCCGTCATCCAAGTCCTCGCCCATGCCCCGCCGCTGGGTGCGTACCTCGTGTCGGGGCATCATGGGAGGACGGCGAGAGAGGCCGGGAAGTGTGGCAAGGGGGGGTGGTGTGTGACGTGTGAGATGGAGAGGATTGTGACCAGGATGGTCGGGATGGGGATGGGGCAGCAGAGAGCTGGGGGGATGACGGGGCCGATGCAGCCCAGGGGGTTGACGGATAGAGTTAAATGTGAGTTTGTGCGTGTGGAATGAGATGGAGTCGAGTGGAGCGGAGTATGCCGAGAAGACGGAGGCTCAAGGCCCGAGTTGCTGTCAACTACGGATAGTCGAGACATCCTGTACCGATCTACGCCAGTCACGCTTTTTTTCTGACTTCTGTTCCACTTTTTTCTCCCCTGATCCCCTCGACTTCACACCACGCCACCCCCACGTCTCACGACAGTGATCGCCCCCACTTCCGCCCCGGCCGGCAAGAAGACGCGCACGAGTTCCTGCGGTATCTTGTTGAAGCGATGCAGAAAAGTGCGGCGGGGGGTGAGAAGTGGGTTCCTTGTTTGGGCTAGGGGTGTGTGGTGGTTGGTGTTGACCATCCCACCTTCTGCCATCTCATGTTGCGTTACTCTGTGCCAATCTGCATTGACTCACGATCTCGACTGGACCACTCTAACACACGGCCTTAGAATCCCGCACGCCAACCTTCCCACAACCCTCCCCTCGCTCCTCTTCTCCTCGCAACTGCGCTCCCTCCTCACCTGCCTGCACTGCGGCGCCACATCCGCCACCTACGACCCCTTCTCGGACCTCTCACTCGACATCGCGCATTGCTCCACACTCACGCGGGCGTTGGAAAAGTTCACGAAAGGGGAACGACTCACGGGGCAGGAGAGGTGGAAGTGCCCCCAGTGTAAGGTGGCAAGGGACGCGGAGAAGTGGGTTACGATGCATGGCGCGCCCAGGGTGCTATGTGTGCATTTGAAGCGGTTCGGGTTTGGGTTCGGCACCGGGCTCTTCGGCGGCGGCGGCGGTGGCTACACCCGCACCCCCGAAAAACTCACGCACGAAGTCTCCTTCCCCCCCCTCCTCGACATCTCCCCCTACATGTCCCCCCCCGCAACCGCAACCGCAACAACCACGGGAAAGGGCAAACGCGACCGGGACCCCGTGTGGTATGCCCTCACGGGGGTCGTGACCCATTCTGGCCGGACGACGCGGTCGGGTCATTATGTGGCGTATGTGAAGGGTGCCGCGCCTGTGCAGCTTGTGGGGGGTGTGGGGGAACAGCCGAGAGTGGCGGGTGGGGTGTGGTATAGGTGCGTTTGTGTGTGGTCGGTGCTGGCTATGACACATTTTAGGGTGATGGTGGTGTGTTGTGGTGAGAAGCAAAAGACTAACCACCACGTCGCGACAGGTACGACGACGACGAAGTCCGCAAACTCGGGTGGGACGCCGTCGCCCAGGCCGAGGCGTACGTACTCGTCTACACCCGGATCGACGTCGGCGGTGGGGCGATCAAGGCCCTCGGCGAAGCGCCGGCGGGACTCTCCAACGGTGGCAAGGTACTAACATCTGGCGAGGGCGTTGTCAACGGAAAGAAGGTACACACGCCGGGGGTCGTCAAGGACGGGCCGAAGAAGGTGTCCGGCCCCGACCTCCCCACCGCGAAGAAGGTGTACGGAGCAGAGATCCCGGCGGAGTTGGTGGCCAAGAAGACGGCTGAGAACGAGAAGGACGGCAAGAGCTCTGTGGCTCAGACGAACGGCGTATTGGTCGCGGTTCCCGCGCGCAAACCTGTGTCTGCGGCGGCGGCGAACAAGGAGCAGGGTCAGCTGACGCCTCCTGCATCCCCCACGGCGGAATCTCGCAAGCGCAAGCGGGCTGAGGCGGAAGCCAGTGGTGACAAGCCGGATCTGGTTGCCACGGCGGCAGGGCACGGGCGATGGATCGTCACGGGAGGTGAGTCTGGTGAGGAGGAGACGCGGGCGGCCAAGAAGCCCAAGGAGGACGAGGGCGAGCCCGCACCAGCAGTGGTTCCAAAGCGACTTCCGGAAGGCCCCGCGGTGGTCTGGGATGCGGGCGACCACACCAAACGTTCCGCGCTGGACGAGGTGATTAAGCGCGAGGAGAAGTATACGCTCGGCAAACGACCGAGGGAAGCCAACGGGCTCAACGGTACCCCTCGATCCGCGTTCCCTACTACGCGCGAACTGGCCACGCAACTTGTGTTCGGGGAGGCCGTGCCGAGCTGGGACGATTTTGACCGAGGTGCGAGTTCGACTCAGGACCGCGACGCGGCAGTGTTGGATGGGTACAAGCCCGACAAAGTCTCGCGGCCTGATAAGTGGGATGCGGAGTACGACAGGGGAAAAGTCAAGAAGGTCAAGGCAAAGGAGGGCAAGGAGGACGAGTGGACGAGGAGGGAGAGGGTCGCGCAGGGGTTGGCGAAGAAGGCAGCAGAGGCTGTGGAGAATCGAGAGGTGGGTTTTGTGTGGTTTCTGCTATATGGTTCGTGTTTTGTGACACGTGGTTGTGATTTGGTTCGATTAGGATATTCACGCCCGAACCGCCGAGCTCACTGTTCCCGGCAAGAAGCGCAAGACGGCTGACGCTGAGGATGTGGAGGACGGTGAACTGCGTGAGGATCGCCGAGAGGATGAAGAGAGCAGCAGCAACGAGGACGACGGGCCTACCGTTCCCGGGTCGAATCCAACTTCAAAGCCCCGACCAAGGAAGATGGTATCACGGGAGCCCTCGCCCAACGCGTCCGTGTCGTCGGATTCCTCGACTTCGGCAGAGGCCGCCCCGGCGCAAGGCTTTGGCGTTGCGCAGCTGGTTGGGAAGATACACAGCGGTGGTGACGAGGCCGAGTTGGAGCAGAAAAAGGAGGCGCAGAGGAAGAAGAAGGCCGAGAAGAGGAAGCGGCGGAAGGAGGCTAAGAAGGCAGCGTTGGCGCAGACGGGGGGCCGCGGTGGGCACGGGGGCGGAATGAGCGGAGGCAAGAAGGGTGGAGCCGCTTCGTCGGGAATATTACCCGGGATGGCGGGGTATGATGATCTTGATGGGGAGTGATTTGTGAGTGTTGGTCCTCGGCATGATACAGGGGTGCTGGTGGCTACCGGGTGTCAAGGAAGAACGTTTTTATGCTTTTGGAAAACTGAAAAAAGCTGCACGAAGCTTAACATTGGGGATTTTGATATTTTTCTGAAGACTGGGTAGAAAACTGCACTTTTGTTCTGTTCGAATCACTGATACATATGAAATGGAAAATATACACGCACTTGATTTCGTCGCACTGATGAGTTTGCGCTGATGAAAAGTAAGTAGTGCATGTAATGACAAAGTGGGCACCCGGAGAGTCGCTAAGTTCTGTTCGAATCACTAGCATATAAATGGAGGACTGACATTTCATCTGCTTGGTTTCGGTAGATTATACAATCATTTAAATTTTCCGCCGCTTATTTTGGTGCCCGAGTCAAGTTCCTGGCAATACCAGAGTTTGCAACTTCTGTGGCGTTGGCCGTCGCGCTATGATGAATGCGGGAAAGTTAAATGGTGACTTCATGAACACCATCGACAACTTACCCTTGCTCAATGCATGCGTTGGCATTTGAATCAAAGATTTGTGTGTCTAGGCAGGTTCAAGATGCACCCCCCGCAGGGGCCGATAATCCTGGAGGGCAATAATTGCATACTCCGACGACTGACCAGGTGTTCGCGGGGCATCGCAGGCATGAGAGACTCGGCCTGAAGTTTTGCATTCCCGGGGGGCACGTGAAGCAGTAGGTGTTGTCCTGGGAAGGCAGTGTTCCGTAAGGGCAAGGGAGACAATAGAACATGCCCGGGTTTGGGTTCTACGAGTCAGCGAGACAGTGAGTACAGTAGGTCGAGCCAGGACCGCCGTTCCACTTTCCGGGTGGGCAGGGGGTGCATTCTGTGGAGCCGTTGGTGGGAGAAGCGGACTCGGACGATGTCACGGCGATCGCGACGATGACCAGCGCGGCGAAGAGTGTGCTTCGCTTGAGCATGAGACTGAGCGTAATCGAAATGAAATCGGAGGTGGGAAATGCATCGTCCTATCTATCGGAGTTCGGCCGTCGGTTGGCGAGACCAAAATAAAAATTCTCACTGGCGGTGCTCCCCTGTTCGTGAAGGGGGCACCACCATGAGAAAAATGATAGAAATTTTGACCGCTGAGCAACGTTCTTTATATAAAGGTGACAGGACTGTGTGGGCCTGCAAACATGAGTTGACAGCCAGAAAACGTTCATTCTCAAAAAAGACCATCTCGTTACCGGTGAGGAGGGTCAACGAGACAAACAAAAATGACGATTTTTTTTGCACGCTCACAAATTTGGGCAGGAGAGCTTGGGTTGCGGTGTCAGCTTCTCCAAAACAGAGTGACGGCACGCATCAGGTGATAGAGCTCAAAGATTGGGTAAGAGTTCGAATGCAATCATAAAAGCGGATCAGCGCATAAGTTTGGAGAGAACACGTTCTGGCTGCGAGGGTTTGGACCTTTGATTCTGCGATGGCACGAACGTCGGGTCGAGAAGCAACCCATCATCATCTTGACGTTATGGCCACACCAACGCGTCATTTTTTTTTCTACGCTCGTTGTATTCAATGAGAGCCTGCCGGTCTAGGTTTTTCAAAGGTTCGAGACCGCTCAGACTTTCACTTGTGAACCGAACTCACTATATTTATTATATATATATAAATTAAGAGGCAAAAACCAAAGGGCGCCGATAGTTAAACGGTAGAACAGCCGCTTCCCAAGCGGCAGACTCGGGTTCGACTCCCGGTCGGCGCATCGAATTACTTTTTACTTTTACACGACCTGTCGCACAAATTTTTGCCTACATCATCACGAATCTATCCCCCAATACAGTGGCGAGCAAATGACAACTTTTGTTGGAGTTCTTGGGTAGTGTGTTTGGTACGTGGTCTGTACGCCAAACAGGACTACCACAGCAACACGCGACCCTCCATTTCGCTACTTCGAAGAGTATTTTCGGATGGATCGAGATGCTATTGATCCTCCTCCTTCAAACTGTTCATTTTGTCGCAAAACTGCACCTTTAGACAGCTGCGGGCCTCCAACACTTCGCAAGGTTAGAAGGGCGCACTGTCATGAGACAGCCTTGCATCATCCACGGTCAGGTACCAGCTCACCTTTAACCTTTTTAAATACTCAAAATTACGTCCACGTGTGAGATTATCTCGCGCTTCTTCGTCCGTTGCCCACTCTCACCCCATCATTTCCGAGTCCACACCGGCGACTTAACGCGAGTAACCCACAAAGTGTCACCAAGGCTCACAAAGGACGATTTTCTCCTCAAAATTGGATTTTTATTTTACATATATCTCAGATACACCTCTCACAACGACCTCTGGACTTCAAAGTTCATCCACTCATCCTCCAGAAGTCCGGTCCATCTACATCACACAACCCCTCCTCCTCAAGCCATCGCACTCGGTATTGCATTCCCCGCCCTCCGAACGTCTACGGGTGCCAATGGTCTTGCACGTGGTGACTACCGCGCCGTCCGTGCACGTGGCTGTGGTGTTAATGGTGGTGTCCGTGATGCATGCCGATCTCCTCCGCTCCATTTTCCACTGCCTTCTCGTAACCCGCTCACCATTGCCATCACCCCGTCACCCACCCCTTCCCCTGAACAACCAACCAAACCAATGCCGATGTCCGCTCTCGGAATCCCCGTACTCCAACCGCCACTGCGGTCTGCCCCCACATCCCATATCCTCCCCTCGCCCTGATTCTCTCCCGCGGCCGCTCCACTGCATCCACGGTTTCTTCCTCATTGATCCTCGTAAAATGTCACCCTGGTCCCGCTGTGAGGTTAATTTTCGCGGTTGCGCCGCTCCTCGCAAGCTGTTCCAACTCTTGACGTAAATGGGTGACAAAAAGGGGTTGCACGCTTCACATACCTGGAGGTCCGACTGAATTTTCCTCCCCGACGATGCCTTCACTTCCCGAGAGACGCCATCGTTGGTAAGCGCCCTATTGAGATTTGAGCTCCATGCCATACAATCCTTTCCACCGTTTTGGGACGACTCGGCGTGCAGCATATCAAGGCGGCTGGGGGCGCCCAGGAGAAACCCTACGGTGGGTTCCCAATACGATCGCCAGCCTCGGTGCAATTTTCGCTCCGCACTGAAGGAATTCTGCGTTGCAGGTCACTCACCTCTGGCGGACAGCCTCGGTCAGCGCTCGCTTAGGCCTATGGAGTCCTCACTTCGCTCGGCCAACGTACGACCCACAACAACATGATTGGCCGCCACTTTGACGGCTTTACAGCGTGGCACGAGCGCTTCACCCGCGTTGGAGAAGAGCCCTTTCGGATGGTATGAACGGCGAGTCCTCGAATCCCGACATGACGTGCGCGCGCGGCCGGGAATCCGAAGGTGAAGCGGAAGGTGGGGCGTGTTTAAATGAGGTCTTCGCGTCAGTTCACAGCGGAGATGCCTGCGACGGGAGGTGTAAAGGGTACTTTGAATTGATGCCGGGAGATACGGAGAGGGACGAGAGGGAAGAGAAAATACACACCTGCGAAGGAGCCGCTGACAGCGATTGCGTTTTCTTGCGATCAGCCAGCGTCGGCATTACGTCCATGAGTTGGTGCGGTGAGAAGGAATGGATCGATTGACCTGGACGTGCGAGTGCCGGGGGAAGCGGACGCGACGGAGAGGGAGAGTGCGTGCATTTTATTATTCTTCTCTTTTCTTTGTATTCCCAGGCGTGCGCAGACAGCAGCGCAACGTGGAAATGGTCGCTTCCTTGGTGCTGCGGACCGGCGGCGTTTCTGTTTAGCCGCTCTCGCCCTTTTTCTTTGTTTGCGGCACTTTGCAACGTTTTCGAAACCAGTGGGAATTGCGAATGGAGCGTGTTTCAGAGCAAAAAATAGCAGTTCATACTCCTATTATGCTCAGCGCCATATTTGACCGACTGTAGTGCCATGTCCGTGACGGACCCACACGAGCCGTCCTCTTTTTGAACGGGCCCCCGCATGAATCATAAAAACCTGCACGAGTACTGTTATTTCTGCTGAGACGTCCCCGCAGTCCTCAGTCCGTTGGATGATTAATGCTTTCTGAGCTCACTTCGACCATCGACTGGTGCAAAGAAATTCCACATCATGACTCTATTTCTCACTCACTACGCCGCTTACTTGACAATATTTGGGGTTCACCCCGACTGGCAGGTTCCAAAGAGGGAGCCACGTCGTTACGCCACAGACCTAATGAGTCCACGCTCACGGCGAAAAGGCGGGCAGGGCAGGGCAGCACTCCCACACAAGCCTACCTTCGACGACACATTTGATCAAGGCGCTTTTTTGGGCGTCGCACGCAAGCGGCCATCTTTCGAGTGGTTCAGCGCAAGATGATGTCAGCTTCTCTTGACGTCGAATGTGAGAGGCCTGGTTGGGAGCAGAGCACAGGACCTGATCAGACCATGTGATACAGTGAAGAGCATGTTTTTAGGGCATGTCGCCGTGGTGGAAAGCTTTCCAGCGTGGTAATGCCATGAACGGTCCACAATACCGCAAATCAGCTAATGGTCACGGTCGCAGTTGTGGAGGGGGCCGGGCGAGGGTTCCTGAGTGAGGCCGAGGGCACGCGGAGAGCGTGCGAGAGACGAGTACGAGAGAGAGAACCGAGAGAGACGAGAGAGCCGAGATACGGAGAGAGAGCCGAGAAATCACACCAAGTGACCGGGGAGACGAGACGAGCGAGATGAGATGGAGAAGCGGGAGATTCCAAGTCAGAACATTCTTGTTGCTTTCTAGTGTTTTACATTCATTTATATATCGCCAAATTCTAATTTACGCTTTTCTTTACAAGGGTGAAGTCCAACTGCAGGGTGAAGTCAAACCCTGGAAGCGCGCTGCTAAAAGCTCGCCCAAGCCCCTCGCACAGTGGCAAGTTTGCCCTCCTGGTGTGCCATTTTCGTTGCACTGGCTATAACGATGTTTTAGACACTGCCAAGCTCACGAACTCTCAGCACTATATGTGTATTCCGTGTAATATTCTTCGGCCTTTTCATTCGACAGTCAGCTTGGCAAACCTGCGCTCCCTTGCATTGCTTGACACTGGATGTGACGTCGACTACAATGATTTTTCGGACGCTTGCATGACACCCTGTTGGGACTTGACGGTGGTGCGATGCCGACGTCAACACACCTTCCTCGATTTCGTCTTCATCGGGTCGACTGCCCTGCGCTTACACACTTCTCTCACACTCTAGTGTGCCGCGTTTTCTGTTTTTGTTTCTCAGTGATTCCGAGTCACGTCAATTCTTGAATGGAAGGGAACTGCAGTTGAAACATGAGTTGACGACTCTCTTCCCTCTATTCTTCAATGGAATTTTGAGAGGTTATACACCAGTTGTGGCTCAATGTGTAAGCACAGAAAGATAACATTCATAACCGTCTTTTGGAGAAAAACTACAGGGGAATACTGCTACTACCATTTGCACCACTCTTCATGATGATGCCTCTGCAACTTAAGTTTTTCCTTTTTCTTGCGCTAGCACATCGTGACAACATAACTTGTGCCGGCATCAGTGCGTTTTACATCTCACTTAGGGGGAGTGCGGACAGGCATTGCCACACAGCGACAACCTTACTCCCACATTTGGGTGTCAACATGTGTGTCCAGCTCAAGTCAATGCTGGATCCATCCAATGACGCCATTAATGCCAGTGCTGACTGCTGGTTTGTCTGCACTTCAGGAATCACAATATCTTCTACGAATATGCTTGCCATCGACATCGACATGGACATCAATGGCATTCTACTCCACCTTTTTGTACGTCATCTTGCGCGAGTGCACCCTCCAAGA
This sequence comes from Gonapodya prolifera JEL478, assembly GCA_001574975.1. Classification (NCBI taxonomy): domain Eukaryota; kingdom Fungi; phylum Monoblepharomycota; class Monoblepharidomycetes; order Monoblepharidales; family Gonapodyaceae; genus Gonapodya; species Gonapodya prolifera. Next base: position 173,009 of record KQ965811.1, read on the forward strand.
TAGTGCAACATGGAACGACGTAAGTCTGGTTCGTCTTAATCATTGTCCTTGCGAGTATCATCAGAAACTCGGACAGACACTGTTATGGTGTTGAGGCAAATGGAGTCCACTCTGGCGCATCTCTGCGTGCTGCGGTAGCGAGAGATCTGACGCCATGAGCAAAACCTTTCCCAAGGAAAGCCCGGATATTGTAGTCTACTCTAATCGGAGGGCGAAGAGCAGGTTTCAGGATTGGCTGCCCCGAAGGGAGCTTGGAGACCGAAAATGTTGCAAGTCACGATGTTGTTCTATCTTTCCCTGATGTTTGATCCAAGTACTTAAAATTTAAGCGAGTCCCAAAACACAGTCTTCTTGTAGACGCATGGTTGATTCTGTACCCTCACCGGCTTGAAACTTGAAGACTTTCCAAATTACCTCCCTGTGAACTTTCTCCCCTTCCCCTCCGCCCTTGGGGAAGAACTGAATTTGAACGTGAAGAGCTTGTTACGAAAAGGATTTTTCATGGCTATCAGAGTTCGTGAAGTCGTTCCTCGTTCCCGGCATGATCTTTCTGTGACACAACGAACGTACATCGAATCTTTTCCCGTCGCGATTGCATGATGGTCAGCTTCTCGGTCAAGAACTCGCGAAATCAATCGATGTTGAGCTCATGGATCCTCACATTGGAGGATTCTCGATCGACCACCTGATGGAACTTGGTCTGTAATAGTGAGTCGCAGCGAAAAGCAGGACGGCACTTCATCTCAAACATGTCACATTGGTCCCGTTGTGTCTCCTGTTTCACCTTACCCGTCCCCGTGATATCGCCTTGTCCCTTCCCCAGCCGGACTCTCTTGTGCTCAAGCTCTCGCAAAGACATACTACCCTTCACGTTTTCCTCGAGTCCTCGTGTGCGCAGGACCAGGAGATCTTTGCTTGGCGTTGGTTCAGGAAAACCGATGACTCAACATGTTCTCTTGCGATCCTTGTTACCGCAGGAACCAATGGCGGCGATGCACTGGTCGCAGCTCGACACCTGCACCACTTCGGGTTCAAGCCCGTCGTGTACTATCCTAAGCCTGGGCGTTCGACGTTGTTCACCGTGCGTTAGCTTCATGCTTCCCGGCAACTTGCAGTCAATTATCAGTCAACAACTCCGGAATGGGAAATGTTACACGGCCACGTCACACAACTACAAAATCTGAGCTTTCGTTCTTGTCCACTATAGACGACTTCTCCCGCAGTCTTGAGTCGTCGACGGATGTGATGGCATTTTTGGATTCTCGTTCAAGGGCACAGATGGTGTCAGACCACCTTGGGATGAAGTTATCAAGGTGCGTGTTTCTCCTCTTGCCAGAATACCACAAGGCAATCCTCGCTTCATTCCACAGCTTGTTAACGCCGCCTCATCCTATCGAAATCTTCCCATCGTTTGATATTCCCTCTGGATGGGACGTGGAGCACGGCTCGTACTCGTTTTTCAACATGAGATATGGTTTCATAAGCTGAAGTGCTCCACGTACCCCCGCGCTTTATTCTCCGTTGCCATCACATGATCACATTCCACCTCGCTACACCTCGCGAACCCGTCCGTTCTCGTATCTCTCACAGCACCCAAATTCTGCGCTCGCCAAGTCCGTTGAGCTGCAAGTGTCGGAACACAATTCTTGGAATTCTGATCGAACCACATATTCGGCAAGCGCTATGGCACGACGTCTCGAACTCAACTTGCCCGAGTACCCGGGAGTGGATCCAGTCGTGGACATTTCAAAGACGTGGACAGAGGATAGTGATCGGAGTGGAGCCGCGAGGTCGGAAAAAATCTGAGACGAGCAATATCTAATCTAGCAACAATTATATCAATATGCCTTTGTGGTTTTCCCCAGTCATGCAAAACAACAGGGGTAAAGTCGAGTGGGAGACATCGGAGGGACTCCGAACACGAAAAGATAAAATACCCAGTCGCGCTCTTAAACAGAGAAGATTATGTAGCTGCACTATCCTCACCCTAGATCGATTTTTGAAGCAAGATTGGACCCCACCCGTTGCGCCATCGTGTGGCACAGAGGTCTTGTGACCCCTGAGGATAAGAACTCGGCCGCTGCTCGAGCAAACCGACAACTGACTGGTAAGTTCCCGCTCAAGACGCGGCGCGCTCTCTCCTTCTTCGCTCTCTGCCCAGCTAACGTCGACTCTCCCTCTCTTCCGCTTCCGCATTCGCCCGCGCCCCCTCCGTACCCTGGTCACGCAACCCACCCGCAGATATCCACCATGCGGTTGCCGTCCCGTCTCCTCGTCGCTGTCGCTCTCGTGGGCAGCGCCATCGCCATGCCCTTCAAGCTGCCCTTTTTCGGCGACGACGCCGAACTCCCCAACGCGGAGCCAGGATACAACATCGCCCCGCTTCTGAGCTCCACCAACGCGGCGGTCATCCCCGACCGTTACGTCGTCGTCCTGAAGAAGGATTTGCACCCGGATACCGTACGCTCGCACGGGCTGTGGGTCGCGGAGTCGTGCCACCACTACTCCAAGCACGCCAAGCGGGACTCCGTGGGCGCTTTCTTCACCGGTGTCAAGAGGTTCTTTAGCGTTGGAGACTCGTTCCAGGGATACGCTGGTCACTTTGACGACAACGTGCTCGAGCAGATTCGAAGCCACCCTGATGTGAGTAATAATGTCAACTGTATTTTGTCTCTTTTGCGCAACTATCGAAGCAAAGTAACACAGCCACTTGTAACAATCATGAAATAATGGTGCAAAGTGCCTTGGTGGTGCTTCTCCATTCGATCGGATGTCTCCCAACCCGTTGTGACCCTTTTATTGACACATATTTCCCCTTTTACCACAGGTCGCATACGTCGAGCGCGACATGATCCTGCACACCTTCAACGAGCGCTTCGCGCAGCACCACGTTCCCTCATGGGGTCTGTCTCGTGTCTCTCACCGTGCCAAGCCTTCCCCCAAGGAGTACGAAGAGTACGACTACGACTCGATTGCCGGAGAGGGCGTCGTTGCCTATATCATTGACACCGGTGTGAACGTCGACCATGAGGACTTCGAAGGCCGCGCTATTTGGGGGAAGACCATCCCGGAGAACGATGGTGATGTGGATGGAAACGGACACGGGTCGCACGTTGCTGGTACTGTTGCTGGAAAGTCTTTCGGTATTGCCAAGAAGGGTATGTACTATGTGTCGTACGTTCCCCGATCAAGCCGATAATTGACTCTTCTTTGCATACCGTCTAAGCCACTATCAAGGCCGTCAAGGTACTCTCCTCCAACGGCTCCGGCACTCTCTCCGACGTCATTGCCGGTATCGAGTGGGCTGTCCAGGACCACCAGCAACGCGAATCCGAGGCCGCTGCCACCGCCGCCGCCGAGGAGCCCAACCCCCTCAAGAAGAAGCCCAAGAAGCCCACTCCTGCCCCCGAACCCGAACCCGAACCCCCCAGAAAGCCCGCGTCCAAGGTCAAGTCGGTCGCGAACATGAGTTTGGGTGGTGGAAGGTCGAGGGCTTTGGACCGCGCCGTCGATGCTGTGAGTAGTCTCATCCGAGTGGTGCAACCCAAGTTACGATTCGTAACATCTTCTGACGCGTTTCTTATTTGATGATTGTTCATAGGCCGTTGAAGCCGGTATCCACTTCGCTGTTGCCGCCGGAAACGACGCATCCGACGCTTGCCGCTACTCGCCCGCCGCCTCAGAGCTCGCCGTGACTGTCGGTGCGACCACGATTGACGACTCTGTCGCCTGGTTCTCCAACCATGGCCCTTGCGTGGACGTCTTTGCGCCCGGTCGTGACATCACCTCGAGCTGGATCGGAAGCTCCACGGCCACCAACACCATCTCGGGAACCAGCATGGCCAGCCCTCACGTGTGCGGTCTTTTGGCCCTCCTTTTGAGCGAGCCCGAGCATGGCGAGCTGAACACGACTGAGCTTAAGGTGGGTCTCAAATTAGATGTTTTAGTGTCGAGACGTTGTGACTAATGCAAGCGTTCGTTCGTTTACCAATCCAGGACCTTGTTATCAAACTTTCGACCAGTGGTTTGATCAAGGGACTCCCGACCTACAGCCCCACCGTGAACAAGCTGATCTACAACGACCCTCCCTCTGCCTAAATGAGTGAAGTGGTTGGTTCACTGTTTGAACATCTGCATGATGTGTTTGTAGGACAAGATACGTTTGCATGTTGGACTTTTGGGAGAGTGTGTTGGTGTGGTTGTTCGGCTGCATTATGTGACGGGAGTGTTTGGTACATACTACAGACCAGAAATGTAGAATACTGTGCAAGCTCCGAGAGTCGGTGCGGATGATTGTAGTTCTGCTTTTTGCAGAATATTGATTCGATATGCAGTGGTAGTCATGTGTGGGCCGGGTCCTCCAATTATCGTCCACTTGGGTGTGACACTGTAACACCATAATTATGGGTTGGTGTAAGAGCGTAGTGCACCTGCAATCTTCGGAAGTCTGTCTAATCGGCTGAGGCAGGAGCCGGAGACTTCACGTGAATTTGCCCGCCACTCCACCGGAGTTTATCCGTAATTGACGGAGAAGAAATTCAACAAAACACCCAACCCACACCCAAACCCATCACATCACACACACACACACACACACATACACAATGCCCGCTGAGACTCTCAACACCGAGTGAGTGCTGGTCCCCTTGCGCCGGACTGTCACTGTCTCTGCCTTGTGTCTCCCCGCTCGGAACCAATCTCATCTCTCCGACTTTTCTCGCAGAATCACCCGCCTGTTCAAGATTAAGTACCCCATTCTTCTGGCCGGCAGTGAGTGCAGCTACGGGGAATGGACACCGCCGGAGAAGCTAACGAACGGGAACATCTCTTAGTGAACGTTGCCGCCGGTCCGGAACTGGCTGCTGCCGGTGAGTTTACACCACTCAGTTACCTTTATAATCTCTTTTGAAGTGATGTTCCTTCTCATCTAGTGACCAACGCTGGTAGGAATCCGATCTGAAGGTGCACGTGCCCTGGGGAAACTCTATCTCATACCACCGAATCGAAACGTCTAGGCGGACTTGGTGTCATCGGAGGTCTTGGATTTACCCCTGGTGAGTAATTTTCTTTTGTGATTTGCAGTCGCTGCGGTCGCTCTCTTCTCATGCCTTGTACTTGAACGGTCAACGTGTCCCGTCCTCGGCATTACCCAACTCAACAGAGAACCTCCGCAAGCAGATCAACATCGTCAAATCTCACTTGAAGAACAAGAACGCGCCCTTCGGCGTCGACCTTCTCCTTCGTGAGTCCTTCTTTGCACTTCATCTGCCCACCTAGACATCCGACGCCGTTCCTACCCCACCCATTTCCCCACAAACAGCTCAAGTCGGAGGTAACGCCCGCAAGACCAACAAGGACTACACTGGCGGTCAGCTTCCCGGACTCATTGATGTCATCATCCAGGAGAAGACGTCCCTCTTCGTGTGCGCTGTCGGTGTGCCACCAAAGTAGGTCGCGACTGCGGAGATTGACGAGGAGACTTCCTCTCACTCGTTACGGCTTTCCTTATAAGATGGGCTGTCGACAAGCTCCACGCCGCAGGCATCCCAGTCAGTGAGTTGACCTTTTGTGACTTTCAATTGACTCTCCCGGGCATGAATCAACAAACTTCCCACCAGTGAACATGATTGGCGCTCCCAAGCACGCCGTCAAGGCACTCGAAGTCGGAGTAGACATTATCTGCGCCCAAGGCGGCGAGGGAGGAGGCCACACCGGCGAGATCGCCACCAGTATTCTCATCCCCAAAGTCGTGGATATTGTGAGTCTCTCCTCTCGAACCCTTTCAAACCGCCAGAAATACTCAATGCCACCCTCCGCGCGCCGCTTGTTACAGGTCAAGGGCCGCATATCCCCGCTCACGGGAAAGCAAGTGCCCGTCCTCGCCGCTGGAGGAATCTTTGACGGTCGCTCGCTGGCTATGGCGCTGTGTCTCGGAGCGCAAGGTGTTTGGTGAGTCTTTGTTGAAAATAGCGTACATGGCGGATCATTGCTCACCCCCGCACCCGCTTTCCTCAGGGTCGGGTACGTCCCCGCCGGTTCGCCACTCTCGGGCGATTCGATTTGAACTTATTGCCACCATAGAACCCGTTTCGTCGCCGCCGTTGAGGCTGGCGCGCCTCCTCGCCACAAGAAGGCCATCGTTGGTGGTAAGCACCCCACTTCACTCGATACCCCAAAGGTATGATCCCATCTCGGATCTCGTTCTCCCTCGTAGCCGACTACCAGGACACCATCCGAACCATCATTTTCACCGGACGGCCTATGCGTGTGCTCAAGGTATGTGCCTGGGTTGGTCGACGGGGTGCGAGACCTCGGCTCATGAAACAAATCGTCGTTTTCTAGAACCCGTACATCATGGACTGGGAGGAGAACAAGGCTTCCAAGATCAAGGAGCTGTGAGTCACCTCTCAACTTCTTCAATCGATTATCGCGGTGGTTTGTCTCACACGTCACGACTCTCCCTCTCGTGCCAGCACCGCCAAGGGTGTCCTCCCCGTCATGTACGACATGGACGTGATCTCCAAGAAGAACGACGGGAACATCCCCACTGAAGTCTTGATTCAGAGCAACCCGTTGTTGATGGGACAGGTTCGTTGTGTGTTGCCGGAATGCTCTTTGTGGAAGACTTACTTATGGCGTTTTTTGATTCTATAGGTCGCGTAAGTACAGAATGACAGAGCTGCAGCCAAGTAAATCGTTTCTAAACCTCCTCCAATTCCTCTCCTCGTCCTTGGCGTATCACAGTGGAGCGTGAGTGACCCCGTCATCTTGCGGTTGTGTTCTCCGCAAAGGCCGACTGTTCTCCTCCACAGTATCCAAGACATCAAACCCGCCGCCGAGATTGTCGACGAAATGGTGTCGCAGGCCGTCGCCGTTCTGAAGGAGACCAGCGGATGTGAGTTACTCTTTTGCAGGTTACATGCATGGTCAACGTGACTTATCTGGCACTGCCACGTTCAGACATCGCGCCAACCCCCAAGCTGTAAATCATTTGCTAGTTTGGTTTACTAGAGTGGTTTTGTGTACTTTTACAACGTTGCATAGAATTGCCGGTTTACCACGAAAACTACGCTCGAACTTCGCGAGATCAGCGAAGTCTGCAGTGGGAGGAGCCAGAAGCGAAGTCTACGCGCGGTTAGAAGGTGTTGCTCAGTAGAGAAGATCGGCACTCTATTGTCGGGTGTCATAGTTCAGTCACAGTCGTCCGGTTTCGTGATCACAATTTCCGCCAGACATTGTGTGCGTAAACCTGTGTTGCAAACTTATTCTGGATACTTTAAAGTGATAATTACTCGCCGCACACTACGTCTACATAACCAAGCTAAGTAGACCAGCGACCACCGCCACCGCTGTCCCAACTCCCACAAACACACGTCCCGAAGCAGCAGCGCCGGGCTTCCCCGCCGTCGACCCGGTCGCACCCGCCGTGGCCGTGGCTGTCGCCTGAGCACCTCCAGTCGCCGTTCCAGTCGCTGCAACGCCTCCAGTGGCTGCAGGTGCGGCGGCACCACCGACGGGTGCGGGCGTCCTCACAGGTCCCACGAAGGACGGGTCAGCGTACACGAACGGCGTGGGCGAGATGACACCCCCCGGGATGCGCGTGGGTGCACCGTAGTCAACCCATTTGGCGATGTCGTCGGGTAACAGCCAGCGGCCCATCCCCGTGCACTGGCTGGGGAGGACGACCTCGTAGCTGGCATTCTTGATGATTTGCATGATGGTGGGCATGAGGAGGCGGGTTTGGCTGCAAGGGTGTGTGGCGAGGCCGGGTGAGGGAGGGAAGGCACAGGGATGAGAGGGTGAAACTCACTTGACGATGTCGTGGCTCAGGGTGATGTAGCCGAGCGAGTTGCCGGGTTCGAGGTAGCGGAGGTATGGGGCCAGGTAATCGGCTTCAGTCGCGCTGGCCTAGAAAGCCGCCCGGGGTCGATGTTTACGGATTCGTCAAGCGATCGCGATACTTTGGATACTCACGTTAGTCCCGAGCACAAAGTCCTTGCTGTCCAAGTTCCACAAGAGGACCTTCAATCCAAGCTATTCGGGTGCACACGCTGATGAGACGAGGTGAGTCTCGGACGATGTACGTTGTCTACTCACAGTTTCGGCGATGGCCTTGACTCTGGAATCCAAGTCACCGAATGGGGGGCGCAAGAAGCGAGGGATAAATGTGGGGCCGAGAACGTCTCGAAAGACTTGCATGTCGCCCTGGGTCGGCGAGTGAGTCGGGGAAAAGATACAAGGAACGGATATTTGGCATCTACCATGATTTCCTCGGCAATTTCTGTTCGATAGGACGACGGGTTGGCAATTAGCACCTGCATAGGGAGCTGTAGAAAAGTGTGGAGAAAGACGTACCTTCGTTGCTCAAGCTACTGAGGTGTTGGTGGTTGAGTGTGTGCTGAAAGCGATACATCAGGTCAGAATGAGATAGCGCAAGCGAGGAAGCTGTATCAGTGACGTACAATGCAAACGTCGTGACCTCCATCAATAACTTGTTTCAGGAGGGTTACTCCAGCAGGCTGTGGGCAGAAAGGGGTGAGATGGCGATTGAACGCTCCCGGAGCACCTCAACAGATGTGCTGACCCCTCCTATTCTACACTCACGTGCATCATAATCATTCGGCCGACCATACAGAACGTCGCCTTGGCATTGTTGGCCGCCGCCAAAGCGTTCAAAATATCCGTGGTCCCTGTAGGAGGCGATGCTCGTCTTCAACGAACCGAAGAAAGAAGAAGCAGCGATTGTTACTGACAGTAGTTGGGACCATCGTCGAATACAAGTCCAACAGTCTGTTTTCGAGGGGGTGGAGGTGGGGCAAAGTTTCTTTAATACAGGCCTCAAACTCAGAAGCTTCCAGCCTCACCTTCTTCGCATCGCAATTCCAGACATAACTAGGGTCCGCACATCCCGAAATGACGTTCGACGCCGTGCAGGCACCCGATGTGTTGGCTACGGGGGCCTGGTTAGGCACCGTCAGTGTGCGACCTCGCCACACAAACGTTGTGCTGTCGGCGGGAGGTGGGATCGGGTTGACGGTTTCGTTGACAAGTCCTTTTGGTCCGACTGCAGTGGGTTCGTTGAGTTTTGCATTGAAGCGAAGGCCACCGCAAGGGAACACACACCGGGGAAGTTTGTGTCAGCGAACTGCGCTGCGACGAGTGCGGGCGCAGCCAGCAGCAGCAGCGGGAGGAGAGCGACGTGGGCAAGCGGAGCCATCTCGGAGGCAGAAGTCGGAGGACGATTGGCTGCGAAATGAAAACAGGGGCAAGGAACGCCACCTGTGGTCGTGGCTTGGCAAATTGGACCTGCGGCTGGTAACTGGGCTTTCTCCACAACCAGGTCGCTTGGACAAACAGACAATACAGGCAAATATGTATCAGAATCATGTTTCGAAATACGTTCAAGTCATCGCAGCCTGACCTGTTGCTTTCCGAATTGGACAAAAACATCAGGGCGCATCCTTTTTCATAATGAAGAATGAAAATGGGCACTCTCAGAGCGCCATGCGAACCACCATCACTTGTTCACCGATGTTCGGCCTTGGTCTATCTTTGCCTCGTGTCTGTTGCAAATAAATGCCATCTCCGCGACCTTCTTTAATGCTAGACTATCAACAGTGTTTGTCAAACGAACCTGCGTATATTCATTGGAACATTATTGAGTCATCGGTCCCATGTGCAAAGGGTGAAAACGATGTTCTTGCACTCTGAAGCGATGTCAGACTTTCTGATTCCAATTTTTGTATTGTTAGACTAAGAGATGCTAGATGTCGTAGATTGTAGAATAGTCGTGTATTGTTTACAAAGCATCTTCTTCGGACACGTCAGATTCCTCGCCTCCCTTGTGACTACCGACCGACCTGGCCAAGCCCCCATCTGCACTTCGTTCTTCCAGCCCAGAGTTGTCCCATCCATTTCGATCCATCAACTTGAGTATGCCTTCATTGTTATATGTATTCTTCTTCTTCAGAAATATTTCGATTTAGTTCCTTGCTAATGCCTGATTCAATGCAGCCTTCCTCCAATGAGTGACTGGTGCAGAACGGTCCTTTACCGCATGGAGGACCTTGTCACATGGAATTCATCCAGGAATTGTCTTGCACCACACTCACACAGCTTTGCTGTTACATCCTTCAAGTCCACAAAAGTCCAATTTTGCTGATAGCACTTAACACACTGATATCCATATCCCCCGCATTTGCTGCATTCACACATCCAAATGTTGCCATGGAGTGTAAGTCCAAAATTGTTGATCACTTGATCATACATTCCACATCCCCAGCACACTGCCCAATCAGCGCAACCATTGCAGAAAGTGCAATGGGAAATTGTAGATAGGCTCAGGTCTTTCATGGAAGCCTCTGCGCCCTCTGCCAATGTAAAGGACTTCTTGACCCAGTCATACTGAGTGTAAAGGGGGTGGCACTCCAGATTCTGGACTTATCCACATTTACAGCATACATTTGGAACAATCTTTGTGAGGATTGGGAAGACAGCACAATGTTGGGAATAGAAGGGGAATTACTATCTAGTTTGGTACAGATATTTAAATTGTAGCCGGTAGGGCACTTCCCAGTATGATTGTAGAAGTTGAAGACAAAAGTAAAAGTAAAAATTATGAGCTTATCACACCAGTCCTTCTAATGGGGTCTAATGTGATTGGATGTCTGGCAGAATTTCAACAATAGATGCTTTGGTCATGCTTTCATTTTGTTCAGAAATAATTCCTTCAAGAGCCAAATCAGCTCCGTCCATATGCCTGCTTGACTCCATAATTATGCAAGTGTCAGAAAATTTTGGAAATCCGATCCCATTCTCTGAAGTGCACTGGTTAATAGAAGTGTGCATTTAGCATTAAGATCCAAAATAACATTTTGTATTTGCACATCAGTTGATTCCAATCTCCCAAGGAATCTAATGGCCTGAGATCCCCTTCCAATAGCTTTTGAGTTTGCTCCATTTGCAGCAAGTGCAAGGTTAATTGACTGCACTTTGAAATTGAGCATATAGTCCTGGAGAGGGGTGATACAGTCTGAATCAGCAGAGTCAATAAGAATTCTGTGCCGTCCATTTTGGGCACTAAGTATAAAGACTTCAGATCTATGTAGATTAACTGAGAGCAACATGGCATGCATCTTCTCCAATAACTCATCTGTAATAGGGCCCAGTACATCAGCACAGACACACAGCCCTTCAATAGGGCAAAGGCCTTCTCCTTTGGTGCCACCGCAACCCCATTTGCTGCAAGCATGGTGTGGTTGGCACTGGCCTGGAAAGCCCAGGACTTAAAACCGTCTTGAGATTCACTCTTTGCACTCAAATCTATTGAAGGATTGCCCCTGAGGTGGGGAGCTGGTTGGAGATAAAGGACTGCTCTCATGAGATAGTGTGATGTGAACATGTTGCACTATTTTCATCTCTTCAGAACTCTCTCCAAAGTGCACTTTCTTTGCTTTCAACACTTTAGTACGTCCTTCTGTTTATTCTCAGTGTTTTGAGCACCCCCACAACGTTGTGGGTTGCCTGCTGATAGCACATTGCGCTTCTGAAATAGTGCAACACTCTCATGTCGCACTATTTTTGGCAAGTCAGAACTGCCATTCTCTTTCATATTCTGCAACTTCACAGCTACTGCATAAGATCCACGTTCAGAAAGAGAGGAAGAGAGGGGGTTCTGCACTTCCTTAGGGGAACTTAGAGACTTAGAGCACCTCAGGCAGCATCACCCTGCTTCAGGCCAGAAGGCTCAACTTAAATTTTTTGGCAAGACTGAAATCCTGTTCTACTTCCAGTATCTGATTGGGTTTGAGGACTCCAGAGTGCAAAGTCTGAGGGCAGGCACCCCTGGGGCATTACCCCCTAAAAATTGACTGTTGCTGCACCAATTCCAACAGTTCATTTCAGATTTTGGATAAACCAAAACTCCAAGGGGTTATTCTGACCATTACATCATTACATAAAAACTACAGACAGCTCTTGGCAAAGCTTAAAACAAATCATTCAAGTGATTTGCTTGGATATGGAATGTTGCTCTATCCTGATGGTAAAGAGGTGGACAAGTGGTAATTACAACTTACCACTTCCCAGTATGAATGTACCCTTAAAATACTTTTGATTGCAGCGCCAATTGCAGGTACATATGGTGTGCAGACCATGAAGTGACAATACGCTGAGCTAGCGTGCACTGATTGAGCCGCGCGGCGTTTTTCATAAATTTCGCGTTACATGCTCTTTCCATTAAACTTAATTTTGCATAAATTATATTATTACAATTTGATTAGATAAACGTTATGGCATTTCGCCTCCTTAGCTCATCTGGGAGAGCGTAGCACTGAAGATGCTAAGGCACCGCGTTCGATCCGCGGAGGGGGCATTTTGTTTTCATATCGAATTGCCACTTGATCCTGCTGAGAGGATATCTGCGAGTATCCTCGCGCTCTTTTTTATGTGATTCGATTTTATGAATATTTGCTTGTTGGGAGTGGCAATATGGATTTTGATTTGGCCAAAGAACATTGCAGGCATTGGGACACGCCAACATTGAGAAGACGCAACAGACAAAGGAGAATCGGTCAGCTCAAGGCAAAAGGGTGCGTGGTACCTGCAGAGTATGCAACGAAAGCACCGCGGTTTTGAGTTTGAACCTTGACCGTGATACTGTATAGAAGAGAACAGAGTTGATTGCGCTCAATCAAGAATAAGTCTTTTATGATTGAATCTACATGATCAATGCTGCAACTTGAAATTCCACACCCGACACGCAGCAACTGGCCGGCTCAACTACTCCGCCACCCCATTTTTTTTCTTAGTCCTCACGCTGCTTCTTCTCCCTCCTCTCTCCGTCATCCTCCGCCTTTCTCTTTCCTCCCCGACCACCACCACCTCCGCGTCCACCCCGTCCACCTCGGCCACCCCTGCCTCCACGGCCGCGACCACCTCGGCCACCTCGCCCTCCTCGGCCGCCCTTGGGGCCGAACTTTTCGTTGTGTCGGATGGTGGTAAGGCGTTCGGCGTATCCGGTGTAGAAGGCCTCAGTTTCGTCCGCTGTTTCGTGGGAAGGTATTTCGTCAGCACAGTTACCGAGCAGTGGGGCCGACGGGCAATAAAACGCGACGCTATGGTACTCACCGGTAGGCTCCCGCACGCCAATGTCCATCTCGTGTAGCTTGGTCGCCACCTTTGAACCCCCAATCATGACCTCCTCCCCGTTCTTTGCCCGCTCCCACGCTGCAACAAGATCAACTCCTCGACCAGCGTCGTCGAACAACACAAAGGCGACCCGTGCGACGTGGTCGTACTCGACCCACTTGACCAGCCCGAATTGGGAAAAGAAGGGCTTGACGTCGTTGCGGTGGGCGACCGAGCTGAGTTACAGCAATACCAGAGGAAGGGAGGATGATGCGGGATACCAACACAGTAACGCCACTGAAGAGCGAGCTCACCTGAAGTTCTCGGCTCGAAGGAGCCCACCCTCAACTCGCGTCACCTCCACCTTCTCCATCTCCGCCGGAGCATCATCCTCGTCCATCTTGACTTCGGGCTCTTCCTCCTTCTTGGGCTTCTTGGGAACCCGCTTCTTGGGTTCTTCCTCGATGTGGTGCATCATCCCCCCTGGTAACAAAACTGTGTGACGGGGAGGGGGAAACGTGTACGGAAGAGGACTAACGTACCCGGCAGGTAGTGCAGTGTAAACAGACCCCTCGACTTCGGGTCCGGATGGTCCTCCTCGTCCTTCTTTAACTCCTCCTTTTCCTCCTTCTCGGACGTCGGCGGGAGTCCACGCTGGCGTCGATTGTCTTCGATCCAGTCTTTGCGCAGCTGAGTGGTGAGGGGGTGCTCTGCGCCTGAAGCTGTTTTGTATGTGGTGAGCGCAAGGGCTTCGGTGGCGATTGCCACGCTGGCGAACTCCACGAAGGCGGAGCCCTGGAGTTCAAGAGCAAAAATTGCGGGCCGTCACCACTAATCAAGAAAAAAGCAGCAAGCTTTCGAGAGCAAGCTCACATTGAAGCTCCAGATCTTTGTGGCATGGTCTTTGCTGCGTTGAGGGTGCACGTTGGCAGGGTTGAGCGAGGCGAAGTGCTCCGCAATGGTGTCGACAGGCGAGGCCAAGTCGTGGGGGAATCCGGTCTAGTGTGCAGCGATCGCAAGTCACAGGAGATGTCAACTAAACGTTCGCAGAATGATTGATGTCGACATTTCAACATTCCCGCCTTTTTATCTGCTCGCCAAGTCGTCCACCGATCCTGTAGTCTACCCATATCACCGGCACCACTACTCACAACAAGGATCGTTCGAGAGTTGTATTTGGGGTTGAGTGCCACCTGCGTGATCCTCCTCACAGCGGAACCGTCCTCCTTCACCTCCAACATCTCCTTCGACTTGCGCAGAGCATCAGCGATGACTTTTGCGTCGTCCGAGATTTGGCGCAATCTGTTGAACTTCAACAGTGTTTCGATGGGAACCCCTGGGGAAAGTGGAGCGCAAAAGTCAATGCCAGTCACGAGTGTGAAAGGAAACAGTGGTGGAGCCGCCAGACTCACATCCATCCTTGTCCTTCTGGATTTCTCCAACGAGGAACTTGTCTTTGACGATGTTGGAATCCCCAAAGTAGAATTCAGTCTGGGCGAGGATTTTGGCGGCAACATCCGAATGGCCGTCCGCTGTCATCGCAGTGAGAGGTGAAAAGTGATGACTGGATGGGCGATGTGTAGGCAGTTTCGAGGGTCGCGGGGATCTTTTCGCTGCTGGGCGAATCGGGCGAGCTTTCGTTTTTCACCACCAAGCTCTGGCGCGGGCACGCCCGTGCCGTGCCACATATTTGGTACCTTTAACATCCCCAACGATGATGCATTGGTGGACCGACAATGCGAGCGAAGTTCAGTTCATTTAGTTCATTCAAGCTGACCCTCCAACTTACTTCACATTGACGAGCGCTTCGAGTCATGGGGAATTACATTAGATAACTAGAAGTTGTCACAAAAAAAGGAGAAAAAATTTCATGTTCATAAATACGAATGTCTACATGGAGACCGGCTCCAATCATCAAGCGTTTTCAAAATGGCGACAGCCCCAATCATAACAGCTGATTGACGCTGATAGGGAAGATTTCTCCTGTTGCGAGCATACCGATAACAGAGCGCGCGGGTTCAATTGACATGCTTCCTTCCATGCAAGTGACATTGAGATCTGTCGTTTCGATGACTCCGCCCATGGCTTGCGCGGCACTCAACAGTTCGAATTTGAGAACATTGCCAGACACGTCCAGACCACCAAGAAGACGAGAATGTGGCGCCCGAGCATCGCTCCAGACGGTTCGATACTCCTGCCGTCGCGATGGGCGAATATGAAGAATGAGGCGGCTTTGTTTGTTTAGAGTTTGCAAGTGGGTAGTGGCATGAGGGGATTTTTGACGCGAATCTCGGCAATCGCCCCGTCCACCCAGTCCTTCCACGTCGAATCCGGTGAATCCCTTCCCACCGCGCACTTGGAAAAGCGAGCGCCGGGCTCCTGGGAGTACGTCAAGTGTCCGGGGAATCCGACGGAGCTGACGCTGCTCGGGTGGAAAACACAGGACGGGTACGAAGTTGCACGGTACGACGTCTACGTTAACGGCCGGTGGAAATGGGAAAAGGCAGAACTGCGTGGGATGTAATCCCGGCCACACGTTTTACCACGTGTACGGACACTTGGGGGTGGCATTACTGCTCTCCGCAGCGCGGCTAGTTCGAACTCTCGATAGACCTATTGGTGTATTATATTGTATTCCAAAATGAGAACGCTCTTGCATCTCCAGGAATCCGAGTATTTTACCTGAGGGAGGCAGTAACGATTGAGGTGAGAAGCGGGAGAAGCAAACTCCACATTCCATGTAGCATCGTTATTGGTGAGATCAATTTAGGGTGGAATTAGTGACCGTAATGTCCACATTCGTAAGCAAGAACGAATCGTTCAAAACCGAGTGTCGCGGAACCGATGAGAGCACTTTATGGACGCAAAAGAGAGGCTGCGGCCAGAGAATTGGCGCATGCGCATACCTCACTCACAGACCTTATGATTGGCTTTACTCAAATCTCGTTCAACGTTTCGCGACGCGATGTGGGCCGACACTGCGCTGCCATTACTGCCGCAGCTCCATCCAAAATGCTCATATTCCATTCCGACTTGGCAGTGGAAGATTTTTGCGGGCAAGGGACGAGCTGTTGTTATCGCCTGACCGCAGCTGTGGCACAGACTCCATCTCCCACTTCCACATTCTCTCTGGCCCTTGTTTCTCCCACACACGCCAGCCCACGATGCTGCGAATCGAATACACGTACTCGCTGCTGTTTGACGACAACACTGCACAGGCGGAGAAGGCGGCGGATGGCGCAGAGAAAGGTGCGTGCGTGCGTATCCCTGGCGCACTCTCCGTCGAGTCACACGCTGATGGGCGCACGTCACTCACTCCCACCCTTCACTCTGCAGAAACAGTAGTCGCACCGCCGGCAGACGCCGATATCGCGCCAGATGCGGCCGAACCAGCACACGTGGGGGACACTGCAAGGGACATCGATCAAGAAAACAGCAGCGGAGAAGGTGGGCGGCGCTGCTTTTGTGGAAATTCAAATGGCTACCACTGAATTTCATCTCTCGATCACGTGATTCGCTCGTTGCTGTTACCTTGCACGTGTTCCAAACAAATAATCACTCATACATCAGCCACTGGAGCCACTCCCGCGGAGGAATCCCAGGCAGAACCCGCAGCGGAAGAGCCCGCCGAAGCAGCCGAAGTGGTCGCTGTTGCCGAAGAAGCCCTCCCTGACGCACCACCCGAAACTTCCTCGGAGGTTGTTGCTGCTCCGGAGCCCACTGACGCCACGACTGAAGCTGAACCAGTAGTCACCGAATCATCCGCGCCTGTTGAGGCTGCTTCTGCTACTGGTGAGTCTTGTAGACGTGAACGTGCAGTTGATCAGACCGAGCGTCTGACGATGAACCAATGTCCTCGGTTCTCCTTGATCAAAACCGCCGAACCCGCCACAGAAGTCAAATCCGACGAACCAGCGACAGTCCCCGTTTCGGAAGAGGCTCTAGTCATCACCGAGGAAGCCGTTCTTGAACCACCTGCGACCAAGGACATCATCGAGACCGAAGTCACTCCAGCCGAGCCCGAGCCCACGACCGACGCCACCACAGACACTGCAGCAGTTGCTACTGATACCGTGCCAGTCGACGCCCCGGTCGAGGAAGAAACTGCTGTGCCGACGCAAGACGCACCGGAGGCAGCGCAAGCTGAGGACACTCCTGCGGTCCAAGAGTCTGCCCCTGCTGAAGTAGAAGGAGGAGAGCCCGCCGTGTTGGCTAAGGAAGCGCCTGAAGCGGGAACGGACGCCACGCCTGTGCGTGAGGAGTCCGCACCGGTGGAAGTGCCAGCGCCTGTGGCGGCCTCGACTTCCGAAGACGTTGCCGAACCAGCAACAGAAGCGACTCCTGTGGCGGAGGAGTCCGCTGCGGCAACAGTTACCGATCCCGCTCAGACTTCGACTTCAGAGACGGTTGCGGACGACGCGCCCGAAGTGCCAACGGAGGAGATCACTCCCGCCGCTAAAACGTCGGAAGCACCAGCTGATGCGAGCCCCGTTGTTGAAGTTGAGGAACCGTCTCCCCCAGCGGCCGTTGGAAAGCCCACCGAAGCGTCAGAAACGCCCGCGCTGGCAGAGGAATCCACGACCGCGGCACCCGACCCAGTCGAAGAACTCACCGCGTCGTCGGAGGCAGTCCCCGTAGAGGAGCCCGCGGAGCCGAGCGTGGAGCCCATCACGGAGGAAGCGGATGCTACTCCGAAAGCGGAAGATGTCGAACCCGCGACTCCGTCAGTTGAGGAGCCAGGCACCGAGACAACCGTGGAGGAGCGGACGGCCGTGGAGGCTGCGGCTGCTACTGGTACTAACGTCGCGCCGGAGAGTATTGACGATGGTACGTGTTTTCCCTCCCACACTACTTCTTTGTCCCCCACGTCTCACCCCCCTCCCACCTCACTCCAGAAGCGACCGCATCCGACCCCGCGGCCGGCCCCGCTCCAGTCCCCGCCCCCGCCGCCGAGCCCGCCGCCGCCCCGGTGCCCAGCGAGGCTTCGGCCACCACACTCTCCCCTGCCGACGCCGCCGGGGACGCTGGTGTAGCTGCGACAGTGCATGCGATGGAAAAGCGGCGTAGCTTTGTGGATACGATCAAGGCCGCCCTGCCCCACTCGCCTGCAAAACATGAAAAGAGCACGAGCGCGGGGGGTGCGAAAGGTGCGTTTTGCGGTGTGTGGTTCGTCTTGTGTGGGTTTGTGATTGTGATTGCTGATTTGTGATGTTTCCCGAATCTGCAGCCACGGAGGGGGAAAAGGCACCGTCTCCTGCCAAGCCCCGCTCGGTGAAGCAGACCGAGGAGAAGAAGGCCAAGAGGAAGAGCGGGTGCACAAGTCAGTGAACTTCTGGGACCGGAACCTTACATACATTTGGTGGACCACCCCTAGGTGGAGGGTAATGGGAGAGATGGGCCGCAATGGCGGAAGCTACGTTGGATACTAGTACTTGATATTGCATAGGCGAAGCTTTTTATTCCGGTACAGGGAGGTGGCTTGGATATTTATCTAATGCAAAAGTAAATCGTTGACGTGTAATCTTGGAGCGGTACTGCATATCGAGTGAGAGCGAAAGAGGGCGCCAAGCGGTTTCGTCTGATTTTTGTGGGGGTTGTACAGTGTGCTTTCGTTCGAGTTCGTTCGTTATGGGGCCGTGATTGTGCAAACGTTCGTCAAATTTCATACGCCGCCATCTTCATTGACGTGCGACATCGCCGTCCCCATGCGATGACCTAGTGCAAATCCCAAGCCCGCATCAGCCAAAACACAGCCACTGACCCCACACTCTTTGTCCCAAAACCCACTCACAAAGAAAAGTCGCTCATTGCCCCAACAACAATCTCCGCCCGTGCCTTTGCCCTCGCGTACACCTCCTCCTCCCTGTACGTCTTTGGCCGGCCTCGGCGCTTGCTCTCGACGTCGTAGCAGTCCAGCCCCCGGCCGTAGCATCGCCGGCATGGCCGATCGATGTCGCAGCAAAGGTGGGCCTGCCGGGGATGAGGTGGAAGTGGGTGGGTGGTCGGGTTGAGAAAAGGGAATCGAATGTAGATACGTACTTTTTGGCAGTGGAAGCAGGCCTTGGAGACGTTATTGGCGGGGCGTTTGATACGTTTCTTTTCGGGAGCTGATGGGGCGCTTGGCAGTTCTTCCACCTTGTCGACTACGGCGTCGGCCCCGACATGTTCTAGGGCTTGAGGTGTGTTCTGCTCCGTGGAAGATGACCAGCTTCGTTTCACTGACGGAGCGTGTGGAGCCATGTTTGGGTGCGATTCCACTTTCAGGTTAACGTGAGCCACAGACGGAGGAGATGGCAATGAGCTCTCGGAGATGGAAGGCTGAACATGTTCATTCATTGGCGATGATTGAACGGCTCTTAGATGATCGAATACACCCCGGGGAAAGATATATCCAATGATCTGCGTGGTCGCCGGGACTGGTGTGGGTGGACTTGGATTTGTTTGGGCCGAACTCCTTGGCACCCGTTCACGCTGCAACGTTGGACTGGGCGCGCTGAGAAGAGTACCACCGTGCACACCAGTACTCCGATAGCTGACCATCGCGGCTTCCATATTGTCGATCTTAATGTAAGGCTTGCGAGCCCGGTACTTCGAAAACGTAACCTCGCCGACGGACGCTCCACCATAGGCAGCCATAGCCGTTTCTACCTTCAAGTCGGGTCTTCGGGACCGTGGTCTCCGTTGTCGCTGGGTAGGGACGGAATTCGAATTCCGGACTTGGATAGAGGACACCGGCTGAGGCATGGTTGTTGATGGAAACTGAGTCCATTGGTTGTGATGTAGTTCAGTCATGGAATCCGTTCTGGTCCCAAATACGTTCACGTTGGGCCAGCTCGCTGCATTTGAGTGCCAAACCTCGTTTTGACCTGGGAAAGAACCTCGAGTTGAGGATCGTCCGCTCTGAGAGTGCTCGGTGCGCCCAAAGCTGTGATCCGAGACATCTCCAATAAGATCCGTGTTCGAGTCGAGAGGGAAATAGCTCTCAATTGCGAGTTCGGGCCCGTAGGCATCTTCGCCCGAAAGAGGAAGCCCGCCATGATAGTCTCGTTCGAGTTTTAAAGTCGGGCTATCGACTCGAGCAGCGGCTGCTGCTATTACAGTGGGAATCGGCGTGTCGCCAAATGTATGCGTTGACGGGAGAAACATGGAGAAGTTCAGGATGTTTTGCAGGCTCGTGTGATCATGCGGCGAGAGCGGGGGAGGTGGAGGGAGTTGTATACTTCCTCCTCCCGTACCGAAAGGGTCGAAAAATGATGAAGAAGAGGTTGGTCCCAAAGAACAGTTTGGGATCGACGTATCTGCGAGCTCCTGAGGCAGAAAGTGCCCGGATTCAAAATGCCCTGTCTGAGCGTCAAATGCGTTAAGGGGAGTGAACGTTCCAGAACCGTAACAAGAGTCATGGAACAGAGGTTTGGTGTCGGTCGACAACAGCTCCTGCTGACCGTTCGGAGCGCCGTTACCGAACATCAGTAGTCCCTCTCCGGCACCAAGCCCATCTCCGATGTGGAGTCCATCATTCCATGGCGGAGGAAGGGTCACGAAAGGAGATGGTTGTAATGTGTGGTTCAAGCTCCCCGCAAGGCCCAACTCCCCAAAGCGCGACGCATCGCGTGACACGGGCTCAGGGTGTTGATACGCATCAGACGGACCGTAAAAGGAGGAGCCTGTCCCGTGCCCCGATTGATACGTGGTTGGGACGATCAGGGGAGTCGACCACGCAATGAGTCCAATGAGGAAGAGGGAAAGAGTAAGGCGTCTCGGTAGTAGATACCTCTAAAGGACATCTCCGTCGCTCCTGATGCCATGCTGTCCGGAGATTGTGTTGCTGGCACCAACTGTGGGGACCGTGCATGCCGGCCACGAATCCCCCTCGTGAAGCAGACGCAGTTATTCGCAAGGAATTCCGTATCGATGTTTCTTAATGCGAGCAGCACATTTGTTTGCTGTTGGTGGAGTTTCGTGGGCGAAGGAATTGTGGCACCTTCGTTCACTTGGCAGGGTCTCTGGGTTCATATTTACCAATTGCTACGCTGATTCAGGGTGGCAACGATTGCCACGATTGCCACAATGAACGAGCCCATCGTCGTCTCCGCGCCTGGAAAAGCCATCATATTTGGCGAGCATGCTGTCGTGTACGGAAAGGTTCGGTATGCGCTTCTCCTGGTAATCGTGCTCTCCTGACCGAACCGAGCTGCCTTGCGATTGACAATTGGCACGATTGTCTTCCTCTCTAAGACCGCAATCGCCGCGTCTGTGGGCCTACGAACATTCGCGCTGCTGAATCCCACTCGAGACGGCAAAGTCGCGCTGGTGTTCTCCGACATTGGATTCCAACAGTCGTGGGCGCTGCAGGACCTGGAACCGGCTAAGAAGCTGTTTGTGCGAGACGGTGGATGTGAGATTATCGTGCTGGACCGTCTGTCCTCACTTTGTCGAATACTACTTTGCTGACCCCCTTCCCCTTCCTAATGGCGGATCCATTGATCATTTGAACTCAGCGTTTTCGCATCCCACGCCTATTTCGGACGCGGTGCGAGACCAACTGGCCTCCCTCCTGAGTGTAGACCCGGCGTCGTCTCAGGGGCGAGCGGCTATTGCATTTCTTTACCTTTACATTGGAATCAGCGACGCGTGAGTGGGCTTTGAACCACGTACCACCTCGCACTGTCACATCATCTTTCATAATATTCGCACAAACTTGCACCGTCCGGCGTCCACAGCCTCATCTCCGCTGAAGTCACCATCCGATCCCTCCTCCCCGTCGGCGCCGGCCTGGGGTCTTCCGCATCCTTTTCCGCCTGTGTCGCGGCTGGGCTTCTGGTCGCCTTCAATCGAATACCAAACTCTTCTTCTGGAACGCATGTGCGTGTTGGTCTCGCCCTTTGATACACCCGCTTCCTGTTCCTGTGGGTCGCAGCTGACCGTCTTGTCTTATCTCCCCCCCTCCCTCCCGGCTCATGAAGTCCGCCTGGTCCACTAATGAAACAAATTTAACAAACGAGTGGGCGTTCATGGCCGAGAAAGTTATCCACGGAAACCCGTCCGGGATCGATAACTCGGTCTGCGTCCACGGCGGGGCGATTCTGTACCAGAAGGGCAAACCTTTGGAACAACTTGTCGGGTGGGTTCGCACACCCATTTTCGGCCGTCGTCGTCAGTTGAGCCACGGCCGTCTGGCCAACTCACTTACAACAACTTGTACCTCGTCGACACTCACAGCTTCACCTCCCTCCGCTTCCTCATCACCAACACGCGCGTCCCCAAGGACACGCTCGTGCAAGTCGCGAATGTCGCCAAGCGGCGCGAGAAGTACCCGGACATATTCAACCACGTGATCGACGCCGTGCAGGGCGTGAGTAGGGCGTGTATTGAGGCGGTGGAGCGGTTTGGTGAGTGGGATGAGCTTTTTTTTTGCCCGTGTGTGGGGGAAAGGTTTCTTAATCTCAATTTTGATGGGTAGAGGCTTCGCGAAAGCTTCCATCCGACCGGTCCGACCTGTACAACACAATCGAGGTACTTTGACACCCCGTTATGCCTGTGCTGTCGACGTTCATCGCGAACCTCACGCGACCCACCTGGCCTGCACTTTCAGTTCCTCATCGACACCAACCAAACCCTCCTCGTGTCTCTCGGCGTGTCGCACGCGTCGCTGGAGAACGTCCGGTCGATCGGACAGCGCTATGGCGTGACGACAAAACTTACGGGTGGCGGGGGTGGGGGGTGTGCGATCACGGTTGTGAGGGATGGTGAGTGACTTGTGAGCTGAGGACGTCAAGGCAAAGGTCATATGTCTAAAGTGCTCATGCGTATGCTCGTTTCAGACTTCCCCGCATCCAAGATTGAAAACTTGCTGACTGACTTGACGTCGCAGGGGTACGAAGGGTTCGTGGCGACGGTCGGGTGTCCTGGCGTGTTATCGCACAACGTCACTGACGTGCGAGAGTTGCTCCGTGTTGGGGATGCATTGACTTCTGCGGAGTTTCTGAAAGCGGATTTGGAGCCTGTGCAGAAATCTGTAGCGTGATTGTCGTCACGGTCGAATGTCGACTGGATTCTCGTTGGTGCTTTACATTGTCGTCACGGTCGGCTGGACTCAAATTGGATAGGTGTATTCCGCTTTGGGGGAATTCTGCTCGGGCGCACAGTAGCCTCGGCTTGGGCCTTGGGCTCGCTGCGCTCGCGGGACTGCTTTGCTGTGGTTCGATATTGGGTTTCGAAGGCATAGTCGATTTGGCATACGAACATTGTCGTAAGGGTTCTCATAGAATAAAACGAACTTGAACGGAATGCAGCATCCCGGCTCAAACGCGCCAATGCTGCCGGTTTGGTCACCCAGCGCTGTCCCTTCCCCTGGCGCCAACCAATGAGGGACTCATGTGCTGCGAAGCCCGCCCCAGCCGTCGATACCAGGCCCTGTCTTCAATGCTACAGGCAACTCTCGGCTGCCAATACAGCAGAGTTCGCCGAGTGATTTGAGGCGTTCAACCTGATGTGGCACAGCGGGGCCCGCGGAAGTCGGCGGAAGTGGAATAGCCTTACTTTCCGCAGATCGCAAAGAGGAGACTCAATATAAGTATATCCGCAACAGGGCAGCACACAGGACACACGTCGCATGGCAGATGCCAACGCAACACAGCCCGCGGCCACTCTGCAGCCACACTTGGACCACAGCAACGGAAGTGCCGGCGCCCCACGCCAGACCAAAGTCAACCTCTCCAGACCGGGAGTCGCACGCAACGTCGCAATTGGCATCGCAGAGTGCGTGTGCTCTCCTGCTCCACCCTCTCTCTCTCCACGCGCCGCCGCTGATCCGTCTCGCCCTTTGCCTGTCCGTCGATGTGGTTCCACCCCCCGGTCCCTTGGCGCCCGTTCTCCCGAAACTGTTCAACAAGGAGCCCCCAAAGTCACTCAGACTGCCAAGAAACATCAATGCGACGGTCTCGCCCGGTCAGGTCACAGCAATCATGGTGCTTCGTGAGTGATGCAAAAAAAAAAGTGTTGCGAGCGAAGCGAGCTGTCCGACCGGAGCGAGGACTCCGAGGCCCAGCCGTGACAGCGCGCCGACCGAAGCCATCACGCGGAGCGTATATCGAGCGTGTCAAGCGACGGAGGTCAAAGGCCGGTGGAGCCATGTCGAGACCTAGCGCGAAGCGATGACCGAGGCCCGAGCGCAGCGAGGCTGTCCGCCGGAGACGAGTGCCCCGGGAAGCGGCTATTGCACAATGCTCGGAGCGCATATTCCCGCCGGGGGCGAAGCGGTACACTCGAGGAGCGAGGAGCGAGGACGTGTATTCTACCTATTGATGTGCGCCCCATTGGCACTGACTGAGCAAGAAGACACGCTGTTGCCATTCCTCACGGTCCGAGAGACTCTGACTATCAACGCTCACCTGCGAATGCCCGCCGAGGTCAAGGGCGAGGCCAGGAACAGCATCGTCGAGGCAATTCTTCTCGAGTTGGGGCTCAAGGACTGCGCCAATACCATCATTGGCGACTCGGCGAAACGAGGATGCTCCAACTCGGAGAAACGGCGTGTCAGTGTGGCGGTGCAGATGCTGTCGCTCCCGCTGGTTATTTTCTTGGATGAGCCCACGTCGTTAAGTACTTGCAATGTCTGGAGTGCGAAGCACGGAAGACCGAGGCTGTCGAGCGGAGCAAGACACGTCGAGACCTAAGAGCCGTAAGGTGGTGACTGAGGTTGTCGTATAAAGGAGCGAGACACGAGTCCTATGCGCGAAGCGCTGACCGAGGCTGTCCTGTCCGCCAGAGGCGAATCATACCCCTCGGAGCGGAATACTCTCGCAGAGCGACGACCAAGAGTCCGCCGGAGGCGAATGACCCAGCGCGGAGCCCGTAATTTCCTCATAACCTCTTCATCGACTCATATGACTCTTGGTCCCCTTCCCCTCTGCAGCGGACTCGACTCCTTCAGCGCGCTGACTCTTGTCGAAATGCTCGAATCCGTTGCCAAACGCCAAAAGAAAACCGGTACGTCTGTGTCCTCTCCCCGCACTCTTTATTTTCGGTGTTCTTGTACTCATCAGCAACTACTCGTTACTTTCCAGTCGTCCTCTCCGTGCACCAACCGCGCTCCACTGCCTTCGAACGCTTCGACAACATCATCCTCCTGTGCCGCGGGGGATACCTCGTGTACAGCGGCCCGCAGCGCGAGATCCTGTCCTTCTTTGACTCGCTGGGATTCCCGTGTCCCAAGGGCGTCAATCCGGCTGACTTTATCCTGTTTGTACACGATTGCTGCAGCTTGCATGTGCAGCTCGCGGCGCAAACGTACCGTCTCGATCGTGTACTCACCTTCTGTTTCTTCCCCGACGTTTCAGCGACCTCGCCTCCCTCGACACGACCTCCGAAACGTCCGAAAAGGAGTCCACGGCGCGCATGGCCGTGCTCATCGAGGCGTGGAAGAAACACACCGCGACACCCTCCCCTGTGCATCCAGCTGCTGCAAAGACGCTCAAGCCTCACGAATCTGCCCGGTTTGCAGACAAGGAGGGTGTCGAGCTCGAATCGATCCCAAGTACTACGAGCACCGACGTGCCCGCTCCCACCGCCACCGCCGCCGCCACACCGGCCCATCCCGAGAAGCCTCTGCTCCTTCGCAGGTCGTCCACGTCCAACTCCTTGGTCGCCCCACGAGTGTCGACGCTGCAGCATGTGAACAAATTTTTCTTGGAGGTTGGAACGCTCTAGTAGGTTGACGGGCCGCACCCTTTGAGTTCCACCTGCGATCCGTCCTCACACTACCGGATTTTCTCCCACCCCCACCTCCAACCCCTCGCGCAACAGTTTCAGCAACATGCAAAACATGATCCGCGATCACATGAGCATTCTCGGCGTCCTGGGAGAGGCCGTGTTTTTCGCCGTGTTGCTTGGGTTTGTGTTCTGGCAGACACCGAGGATCCTGCTGTAAGTGGTACCGTCTCGGTTCTCTGAGTCTCCGCTCCGGGATGTAAGAGCAAAGGCAGACTCACCGCGACTCTCCACCATACCAGAGCGGAGTCCGATCTCGGCTCACACTGGTGCAAATGGCCATGAACGGGCAGCCATGTAAGCGCCGACGCTTTGCATTTGTGGACGCTGAGCCATGTCTTTTGATCAGATGCATTGATACCCTGCCATTGTATTGTGCAGACCTCCTCATTACGGTGTTCCTCTACATGTTCTCAAAGGATATCGCCATCTTCGATGCGGACCGGGCTGAGAACGTGAGATTCCGACGCCGTGTTACCGTCTTCTGGTCCCCTCCCTCACCACCCACGTCCATCGCACTATATAGGCGCACGGAGTCGTGGCATGGCTAGTGGCGCATTTCCTGTCCTACTTGCCCTTCACATTGTTTGCGCCGTTGGGTGAGTCCTGCGCCGTTCCGGAGTTCCTTCCCTCCTCGCTTGCGCTGGCGCTGACCAATACCCGGATGGCTCCGCGCAGTCTTCGTGGGAATCTTGTACCCGATGTCCGGAATGCGCGCCGGGTTCTCGTCCACGTTTTCACCGTTTTGGTGAGCATGAGCATGAACTTCACTTCTTCGCTGAGATGTGCCAACATCGCTTCACCTAAATCCTGACCCGTAATGCTATTGGGCGTTGGCGCTGATGTGTATTGCAACCACGAGGACTTACGATGCCGCGGCACTCATGGCGAATTCGTTGGCGGCGATTCCGGGCTTTGCGAGTGGTATGTGTTGATGCATCTGTAGTCCTGTGGTGATTTCCCGATCAGAAATGACCGACGCTGTTCATTACGTTGCAGGTTTTATCATCCAAACGGTGAGTGTACCCCAAATTCGAAAAGAGAGCTCACCTGACACTCAACATCGCGGATCGCAACAGTCAACGCTCCCCATCTGGCTGATGTGGACAAAATACATCTCTGGGAGCTACTGGGCATTCCAAGTGTGTGTCCTCACCGAGTTCAGAGACCGAAAGTTCCCGTGTCCCGTTCCCGACCCTACCAATCCGATCTGCTCCGCGTATGATGGGAACAATATCATTTATCAGGTCGGATTTGCACCGGTGGGTAACTGAATTGTCGAAGCGAACTTTGCATGGCTGCATTCTAGGCATAAATGATACTTTTGCCGGCCAGGATTATGCCATCACACCGCGTATCTTGGTCTTCCTATTGATAGGCATCGTTGAAACCGTTATTTCAGGTATGAATTGCCTCAGACGAATGAAATCTGCTTCCTCTTATAAACACTTTACCGTTTTCAGGAATCCTTCTGCGATACGTTGAGTTCGATACAAAACTCGCAGGCCAAGCCACCGCGACACCTCGCAAAACTCCTTCCACCGCTCAAGGAGGCGACGCACAAAACGGCACCGACGTAGACCTCGAACAGGGCCGCGGGCGAGGACTGTTGGAGACTGCTGACCGCACGGATGTCAGAATTGAGAACGCGAAGCTCACGGTGGTAAAGCGCGGGCCCTTGGCTGGGTCTTCTCGCGAAAAGGTGCTTCTGGATGGTATTTCAACCACGTTTGAAAGCGGGAAACTATCGGCTGTTCTTGGAACTGGGTCGAGTGGAAAGACGACGCTCCTGAACTATGTCCTTCGAACGCCGTATCCAGCCACGGCTTTCCAAAGATGTACGAAGGAAGGGCGCGTCATTTACAACCAAGACGTAAACCCCTCGCTCCTTGCGCTCACCTCGCTCGCAGGGTTTTTTCGAAAAGACAATGAGGCCCTGTATCCACTTTTGACCGTTCGTGAAACTCGTGAGTGTGTGGAGCAAACTCCTCGGTGGTACCATTTGCTGATATTGATCCGAGGAAAGTTATGTATGCGGCGAAGCTTCGACTGTGGAATGTCTCCGATCACGAGAAAGAGGATCGCGTCGAAGAAATCATCAGAGTATTGGGGCTCAAAGATTGTTCGAATACTCAAGTGGGCAACACGATGATCAAAGGAATCTCGGGCGGAGAAAAGAGGCGTCTGAAGTGAGTTGCTATCGTCCTGGCTCGCATCATTCATATCATACAATTATCGTACTATTTGCTCTTTCAGCATCGGGCTGGGAATGATTTGCAATCCAAAAGTGTTGATCATTGTAAGTTCCTTAATGTTTGCCCGTTCTCCCACGCTCGTCTCTAAGTTCCTCACGTTTCAACCAAACAGGATGAAGCTACGACGGGATTGGACTCTTCAGCTGCCCAAATTGTTGCCCGAACACTATATAGTATCGCTAGAAGTGGCCGTACCGTTGTGGTAACCTCTCAGCAGACTCGCACGGAAATCTTTGAACTTTTCGATAGTGTCCTTGTTCTCGCAGGTGGAGGTCGTGTTGCGTATCAAGGTGATCGACCAGGAATGCTCCAGTTTTTCGAAGCTGCTGGTACGTTCTGGCAGGGTGGACGTTGACATAAACTCACATTCCAAATGTCATGTCAGGTCACAAGTGCCCAGACAATGACAACCCTGCCGATTACATCATTGGTAAGTACGAGGTCTCTTTCTTATCTGCCTTCCTAGTCTCATCGTGTTTGTCTCTCCTAAAGATGTTACGTCTATTGACCTTCGTGATGCGGTGGCGGAAAAGGAATCACGAGGTCGAGTCGATCAAATCGTGGCCACGTACAGTGGTCTGCGATCGGTCTCCATTCCTGCTCGAGACAAATCGCCAGATCGTTTTGATGTCGTCATGAAAACCAAGGAAGCGACCTTTTCCGGTGCACCTTTCTCTACTGCATACATGACTGTGAGTGGTTTCATTTATTTCAATGCAGAAAACTTGCTGGACATGAGTATTATCAGCTTCTTCGACGTGGGATCCTCAACTTGAGAAGGAGGCAATGTAAGTTTCCACACGGTCGACAACAGGATTCCTCGCCTCACATTATATTCTTCTTCGATCACAGACGAGTTTTTCGACAAAATCATGTTGCCGGGAGGAATAGCCCTCATTGTCGTTTTATTCTTCTCCAATCGCTTGCAAAACGATTTCTTCTCGATCCAAAACCGGCTGGTATGTCATATGAGAAAGGGTTCATTCATTTGGGTTGTTTCATCTCGCGAAAACTGTATCACGCGGCGCAGGGTCTTCTTTTCCAAGTCCCTGCAGTTGTTTTCATTGGCTGAATTGCCACCGTCGCCTACTCCCCACAACAGCGTTCGGTCTTATTCCGAGAATACGCAGATGGTGCAAAAATGCCCTCCCATTCATCCTTTCCCATATGACACTAGAAGTGCCCACAAGTATTGTTGGTACGCTCGTTTTCGCTATACTGGCTGGATGGGTACCAGGCATCCAGGTCGGAGGGGAACGATTCTTTGTGTTTTGGTTTGTCTCTTTTGCGTTCTTGCACGCTGGCGAATCCCTCGCTCTGTTTATTTTGAGCATCATGGATCACATCGGTCTCGGCATTGTGTGAGTGCTGTGCTCATGGGTTCGTGGTCAAGTTATCAGAAGTAATCACCTTCATCGATTGCGTTGCTCAGGGTGGCTTCAGTTATAAACTCGTCCCTGGTCGCCATGGTGAGCACGCCATTTTCAAGCATCTGTGCGACGCTCTGAGCATTTATATTCCACATAGTGCGGTGTTGGTGCTGTTAACCTACCGAGAGTTCTCGATATCATCAACTACATCAGTCCGTTGCACTGGGGCATCCACGCTCTTACGGTCCAAGAGTTCACTGGCTTGAAATTCACATGCCAGCCCACCCCAGATCAATCTCTGCCAGGTGAGACGAACATGCACGTCGAGCGTTTTTATTGGACACAAATTGATGGGGCTTTCTTCCTCGACCTAGACGGGACTTGCATTTACCAGAATGGTGAACAAATCTTAGATAAGGTCGTCAACATGTCTGGGGAGCGCTCGTGGTTCAACGTTGTCATCCTGCTTGTTCTGGTCATTCTTCTGCGGTTGCTGGCCTTCGCCGGCTTGAAGTACAAGCTCAGAAACTTCCGATAGATGTTTTAGCATCCTGCATTTTCTTTACATACTTGCTATTGAAGTGATCGGTAATATGAGCGGGTAATTTCAAACAAGATGTGCAAATACTGTCCCATTTTCTCGTCCAACAATGGTCCGGGCCCGAGTCGTTCCTTGGAAGGATGATCAAGAGTGGGAAGAAGTGAGGTCTTCCTTGTATGCCTTCATCGGGCCGGATTGTTCAGAGAAAGGAGCGCGAGAAAGAACAAAGTGGGGAGTCGATCGAGTAAGTTTTCCCCTTCGCGAAGAGTGTATTGCGACCGATTTCCCTCATTGCTCTAAAGATAAAGCATGGCGCGCTCGCAGCGCTTTACCACCGGCGGTTGACTCCACAGCGTCGTTCGTTTGAAGTTGCTCTTCGTGATCCTCACTTTGGCCGTCGCCACGACGAGAAGAACGATGCGGAACCTGTTGTCACAGAACACGAGCTTCGCTTGCTGTACTCGATGACCTTCGTCCGATTTGTAAACAGCTTAGTGGGCACAATCCAGCAGGGCCAGTTCGCGTGTGGCATCACTGGCCCGTCAACTCGGTCTGCCGACCTGGTTTGTGGACTTAAGGCACGTTGCAACTCATGAAAAGATGCCTGCAATCGCTCTTCTCCGCAACGGATGCTCACAGGTGACCCTTGAATCTGTAACGTTCGGAGTCACATGCTGATGTTTCGGTGCAGGCATTATCCTGGTTGGATGCCAATTACTGGTCTGCGCAACAAGCGTATGTGATTAAGTCTGATACTGTGATTTTGGCTCTTGTGCGACAATACCGGTCTGTAAGGGTTACGATTACGCTACAGCGACCTGTCGACACGAAGAACGTGAATCCTCACTTTCACATGTCTCGAATTCTCGGGGAGATTGCCGATACCATTTCATCAGAGGAGGATCTCCACTCCCTACTTGATGTGCTCCTTCCCCCAATTGAAGGATTGCCAAGCGCTCCACCGGAGCTCATGACGGAGTCCGTCTGTCCTGAACCTGCCGTGGTTGTTAAGCTGTGGCAACCGCTTGTGCGATCCCTTGCGGAGTCGGTTGAAGAGTTTGCCTAGCTCTTGCTTCAACGATTGGTCGCTGTGATTGCATCCGACGTGCTCGGTCGCACTCAGGCACCCGAAGGAGCTGAACCAATTCCCACTTCACACGATACTGGCGCTTTGGCTGCGCAGCGAGAGTGTCTCTTCACCTGTACCACCAAGTTACTCAAGACCTTCCTCTCCTCCTCTCGCATTCCTTCCGAAGTTCCTCCTTAAAATCAGGGATGTCAGCTCGACTATCAAACGAAATCGCAGCGGTTTGTGGTCTGGGACGCAAGGAGAGAAACGTTGTTGATAAAATGCTTCAGGTTGCAGAAAATAGTTCAGAAAAGAGTTCGGCTTTGTTCGATGAAGAAAGACATCGCTCAATGGAGCACGGCTTAACGGCATTGGCTGGGAAACCATCGCTAGTCGACGAGCACCTGGTGGGTTCGTTGATTAACGGGAAAATTTGTGGTTCATGTGTGAATGACGGCGTCCTCTCCTTATTCCCAAGCTCACGGAAAGCGGCTCCTCGCTCGCTGGACTTGATGGACCTACTTCGGATCCACATTCCAGTTTACCTCCGGACTCCATTTGGCACACTTACCCTCCCAAACACTGGCATCCCGCCCCCATTTGAGCATTTGTTTCAGTTGATCCGACGTGGAGAACCATGCTGAGAGACGATGTTCCAGGTCCTGTTCACGAACAACCTTCCCGTCATGCCAAAGATGAGCGACCGACTGATGTGGACGCAGACTTTGAACATCGAGGAGCGAAGAAGCGGCGAATCAACAGTTCGAAAGACATAATGTTATTGTAGTTGCACTGATCAATACTGATAGTACCAAACATTGATTTTTCATGCAAAAGAAAGCGCTCGGAGTACCACACGACATCAATGTTCCAGAATACGAAAGCCCAATGCACATGCACAGTCCTTGGGGTCAGCATAGTGAATATTACATTCTTACACTTGAGCAGCTTTTGTCTCCTCGCGAGACTGTCGCAGGAACGGAAGAATATTGGTCCCCCCTAAGAAAAAAGGTGAATGGACCACGTTTCCAACTCTCTCACCCCCACGTCATGACTCACCAGTTCCTTTACTCTCTCCGGCGACACCACCCACGCCTATTCCGCCCGCTTCTACAACGCCCTCCTCCGCTCTCCTCTTCTTCCCTTGAATCAGCACATAGACGCTCACCATTTGCACATGGCGATCCCGGAACCTCTTCATCCCATCCACGCATCCGTTGAACGCTGCTGCCATTTCCGCAACAGCCGGGTCCTCGGGGCGTTCCCTCTTCGTTTGGGCCACGTATGCCCTGATGGAAGGGGCGCGAGAGAGGGCCAGGAGGAACGAGCGGTGCGGACCGGGGAGGTAAGCACGCATTTCGTGGATGAAGTTTTTCGGAGTGCCGGATTCGAACGAGTGGGGGGAGCGGTGGGAGTCGGAGGAAGCGGTGAGACTGCTTGGTTCCCGTGTCATTGGGATCGGGGACGCGGTGTCTCCGCTCGGAGAGGCATGGGAGGCGCCAATACCAGTCCCGCTTTCTGAGAGAACTCCACTTCCTTTGCGTGAAGCGTTGGCAAACTGCGGACGATGTTCGACGCCCAGAGCGATGTCGAGGGCTTGAATAATCGGACTCTGAGCGGCGCTTCCACCCGCAAACTTTCGCCGCACTCCTCCCAGCCAGGAGGGAGCGGCGGGCTTCGGCCCTGACCGCGACGCAGGCTCCGGAGGAACGCGCTGGTACAGCCCTGACAGGGTCCAGTCATCCTCCGTTGGTCCCGCAGACTTGAGCGTGGAGAGTGGACCACCTTCCGCTCGCTCCGCTGCCGACCAGCTCCCACTCATGTCCTCGTCCTCCCACTTGCACGCTCCTGAAGAACTCCAGTCCAAGTCCTCCCGAGGCAGTCGGAACTCCTT
>KQ965811.1:206308-223931 GCA_001574975.1 Gonapodya prolifera JEL478
CCATAATGGCGGGGAGACCAGGAGCCCCCGCTGATTCGATTGCGCAGGAGACGAGGTAGAACCAAGCTTCGTCCATGCATCCAGTGAAGAGTTGGATGGAGGCGAGGTTGGAGAGGTCGAGTGGGTTGGAAGGAAAGAGCGGACGGTAATTCCACAGGACGACAGCAGGGTAGGAGCAGACAGGGTGAAGGCGTAGGCGCCTCGATACGGTTGTCCACGGAATGGAGACAGATGCAGGAAGCACCTAGAATGCCAATGAAGTGAGAAACGTGGACGACGTACGAGTTGCATTGAGATTTAAGTTTCTCACATCACACGGCTCTTCGTTATGACCCCATACATAGGCGTGGGCTATAAATGAGAGACATACAAACGCTCTGCGGTACTCGGCTACGTTTTGGAGGCGACGGGTTTCCAAGACGGGCATCTGATAACCAATATATGGTTATCATTCATGCACGCGGATTCGATCCCCTGCATCACAGACTGCTCTGTTCTCCAGACATCGCAAAGTATGCGACATGCAGTCTGAATCAGGCCATTCTGCTCCTTTGGCCTATCGAGTGGAGATGGAAACCCACCTCACGAACATACGGTCGCACCCGTCCCGTAAGCAGATAGCTGCTCAAGTTGTCCACTAGACTTTCCCATGGTCGATAGTACTCGTCGTTGAGCCTGTGAATAAGGTTGCCAGGCTCAGGGAGAAACCCAGTTTTGGGCGAAACTGACCGGAATAACAGAAACGATTCCCAGCAATCAGCATCGCTCGCCCGCTCAATGGCAGCGACAGCAGTCATAACCCACTATCAAAGTCCTCTAACCTCGGAATTCCGCTTGATGACAACTCCGATGCGTCGTCTGGAGTGCCTGGCGGGGACATATCGATTCGTGGGGATGAAGTCGCACCCTGCGGCGACACCGTGATGGGCGAGGGAAACGACATGCTCGATGAGCGAAGGTGGAGTCCAAGTGCGACGACGCGGGATGTGCAGGGGAAAGGGTAAACGTGTTTTCCGAAAGGTGGGTCGAGATCAGTCCTCGCTGACAAAACCAGTCAGTGGCATGCCACATCTCCTGATGAATCAACGTTCATACGGGTAGGAACACGGAATGAGTAGCTCTTTTTTGTTCATGTAGCTAGAATGCCAATGGCTATCGGTCATTTGACAAATAGCAATCCCATCGAGATGTCCAAGCGTGCGCCCATGCGAAATTCGCTTTCTAGAGAGGGCAGGGACTACAAACAAAGCGTTCTGAGTAAGAAATGTATTCGTTCATCCAAAATGATGCTCAAATGTTCGGGTGGCAGCGTTCAAACGCCTTTCGCTGTCCCAGTTTGTTCAAATGAATGCCACTTTCAACACTGTACACTTGCATTATGCAAAATTCCAACTCTCTTAAAATGCTAGTTGGCTCCCACTGTCATTGTGTGTCAAACCACGCCGACAAACGCTTTCAGAGACCCTGCTCCGTCAATGCAAAGGCTGGCAACAATGAACCACCGCCGATCGCTCATCCCACGTCATTCTAACTAGCACCTCCCGCCATGTATGCACTCCTCCGGGACTCGAAACATTAGACAGCTCATATGATTGCACGAGGAACTCGTCCGCGAAGTCTCCCCATTCGTCAAGGAAGCCCGAGCTGTATCAGTTTCATTCGTTGATATGCGACATGGGTGGATGAAGGACGGAGGAGCGAGGCGATGCGTTTCCCAAGTATTGAATCGAATTTTAACGTCGATTCTGGTCCCCAGAGCAAGATTAACGAGTTCATCACTCACCCTACGCGTCCGACTATCCGAGGTGGTGGTGGCAGCAAGCATACTGGAGCCGAGAAGCTCGGCGGGGATGAAACAACAGGTCTCGATTCCGGTTTCCAACCATCGCCATCCGGAGGGTCAAAATGTCCATAAATGAGGCCTAGACGGCTCTTTGCATCTCTTGGTGGGCGGTTTGATCCGTAGACGAGACTCGACTCTTGCATTTGACTTGCGCGGATAGAAAGGTTAGGCGACTTTGGTCACACACCCGATCGATTCTTCTCTTCATTTCGTCTGGGAGACAGCCCACGCACAGCAATCCATGGCCCAAGACAGATCTCGCGCTGCAGTTCCTCTCTATCATGAACCGTCTTGGTGTGTGTCGCTCCGTTGGAACTAGACACGTCCGAAGGGTTCCCCTGACATCCCTTGTTTTAATACTTTCCGCGCGTCCTCCAATCGTGCGACAACACGTATCGCTTGTAAAAAGGTTCGATAAGTTCAAGATGGGTGCACTGATGGGTGGAACGGTCGGAGTATGCCTGGGATTCCTTTTTGGATCATATCAGGTGCTCTTGTGAGTGTGGAATCTGTCTCTCTTTTTTTTCATTTCGAATACACTTCGATACGATGGCGGTACCTGTGATGTGAGCCTATCGTTTTCGTCCGGTAACGATGACAATACATTGGATAGGGTGCAGAGAGAGCCCGTGGGGAAAGAGAAGTAGGCTAGGCGGCGACGAGGGCGGGGGGGAGGTGGTATCGTGGAGTGGGGTGTGTGTTGGGGAATGGGTGATGGGTGGTGAAGCAGCGGTGGGTTTGGCGGGTGGGTCACGACAGTTA
Organism: Gonapodya prolifera JEL478; assembly: GCA_001574975.1. NCBI lineage: Eukaryota > Fungi > Monoblepharomycota > Monoblepharidomycetes > Monoblepharidales > Gonapodyaceae > Gonapodya > Gonapodya prolifera. Next base: position 208,914 of record KQ965811.1, read on the forward strand.
AGGCGTTTCGACGGCCATTCCTGGACGACGGCGGATGGACAAGGACAAGATGGGACGGTTGGCGTGCTCTCTTGGTCGAACAGAAGTGGACGGGAGTGCTCGATGCGAGGTCTGGAGCCCGCCACAAGACCAGTGCCGCTTGAGTTCTCATGTGTGTCTTGACATACTGTTCCGTACACTGTCTAGTCACGGCCCTGGGCAACACGGCTATATGGGCACTATGTCTCGTGCCATGCTTAGCTCAGGCACTACGTTCGGCTTCTTCATGGGGTAAGCTTTCTCCCTTTCTTTCCCACACGACTGCATCGTCAGCTGATAACCTCGCTTGCCGTTGCAATCTCGCATCTTCTAGTATTGGTACCGTCATTCGAACAGAGGAGGCCGATCCTATGCGACAACTGATTTCGAAAAGAATGGGTGCTGTCCCTCTGAGACGGCTGGAGGTGTACGTGGAGGATAGGGAGGCCGTGACGCGAATGATGTGAAGGATGGACGATTGGGACGGAGAGTAGTGACAGTCAGCGGTCAGCGTTGGGCCATGATTGAGGTGGACGGTGGCGGGAAGTCCGTCAGGACTTCCTCAGCTGCTGTAGTTTGTATGTATCTTGAAGATTGTGCTGTCATACATTCCAGTGCATTATGGAGCCGACATGTCAATGGTGCTGAACTGTTCGGTCGGTCACATACTCGCAAGTAAGTTTTCTAATGTCAAGTTTGATTGCAGATGACAAGGTCCACCTTCATCGGCCAAACCAGCAAGCATCAAGTATAAGGTGGCAAAATACTAAAATACGTCCTGTTGGTATTTGGTAAAGTTGGCCAATTATTGCAGGATGATTTTATTTTGAAACAATCAATAATCACTAATTTTATGTCACTAGATTGGGTTTATACAGTGCACCAGGGGCAAAGTCAACACAACCACCACTCTCAATAAGGCGAACCGCCCGAAAAATCGTCGTAGGAAAAAACTAATGACATATTTGGGTTTATCGGCAATTAATTTACATTTTCATGTAACTTCTATTTTTTGGAGGTCCGGTGGGCCAAATCCTTGCCTATTATATCTGCAGAGATCGTCGATTTGGACCTGTTTTGGCCCCAAAACAAGCTATTCCACACCCACGCACACAAGAAACCGTCAGCACACGATTTCTACAGCTTTGATAGTCACGTACTGTGACGGTACTGTCACTGATAAGTATGAACGAGAAGTAGAAGTGGGTAGAGTATGATGTATTGTAGTGTTAGACTGTGTATGCTACCCAAGTACGGCTTCTATATTGTGCGACGCCGAGGCGGCGTCCTGCCTCAGGGAACGCCCACGCCCACGGCGTAACAACCCTGTCGGACCGCCAGCGTTGGCGCAGGCGGCCCGCTGCAGCGACCCTGTCCCTCGCGGTGGTGTCAATGCCGCGACAGTACGCTGATGTCTGCTGGGCCATTTGCTCAGAATTGAGCTTCAAAGTAACTCCACCGTTGCCGAGCCAAACTTTGTGTACTGGAGATGCAAGTGTCAGCAGGAAACCTCAGAAAATATTGAAAACAATTACTGCTGTTCTGCGCTCCCTGCTGTTCTTTGAATCCTTGTGGATATTTGTCACCACTGCCGTCCCAAATGCATTCTTGCGGTTGGCCTCCAAAACAAATGAACTCGACAGCTGAGCTAAAGACAGTCGCGCTTAGATAGGTGGCAGAGGTGAGTATGACGCGCCTGAGTCACCTGATTGTCCGTTGCTACGTGGTAAACTGCCGTTGCTGGGAGCTGCCTTGTGGAATCTGATTTGAGCCAATCCAGAATGATCCGTCAGCTCAAATCATTCAGCATGTACAGTGCAGCAAAATCTCACCTCTGGTGTCTGTAACCGTGGTTTTGACAAATCAAACTTGCTCACCAACTCAAAGATATCAACCACACGATATAGGGCAAGTTGGGCAAGAACAGCCATTGTCCGTGCAATTCAGGCTGACAATGATCAAGGGTGGCGAGGACTGGGTGGCCTTTGGCATTGTGTCAATGTGGTTGTGACTCTAGTGTTGACCGTAAACACAAATACCAATTTAAAATCAAATAATTAAGCTACAGCTTTAGTAACTCCATCTTTTTAACCTGTTTGTGTGTGCCTCTTCTTTGATTCTTTGCAAATCAATCTGTTGGCCTCAATTCCCACCACCTCACTGCAGTAAAGCTCCCAGGTGCACGCACAGTGTTGGAAGTACCTACGAGTGTGGGCATTTGGAGTATGAGCTAAACTTTCATTGACAAGCCGTTCCAGAGTCCACATCAAACCATCAACTTGCGGTCTCACATAACCTTTTGCCTCTCCCCAGCTCATCTCAATTATGCCTTGAAGCTTGGGGTGACAGTGCACACCAAAGATCACCATGTGACCAAGCTTTGCCACTGCATCTTCAAGTATCATCTTCTGGTCCTTGAAATCAGGCTTGTTCTGCAACATCCATTGGAGACAACAAATCGGGCTTGTTACATCCTGTTGACACTCTCCAGATGGACAGCCAGCAGGAAAAGCTTTTCTTGACAGTTGTGTAAGAGACCCTGCCAGCTACGTGATGATTTGTCCATTTAAAAGCCTTAGCAACCTTGTCTCTGTTGTCTGACCAATGCCATACCCTCCTTGTCAATCTCACCCCTCTCCTGCAAAATTTGGTTCATCCCATGAAGCTTGAATGTGCCATCTCCCTCCAACTCTCCCATAGGTTGTTCTTTCCTTGTGCCATCCTGAAAAAACCACCCAGGCTGCATGATCAGAGTTCATGTTGTAGGTGTTGAGTGCATCAGTGGCATTACAGGCATGATTTATAGAATGGTCAACTTGCAGCAACATCATCCATGGCCACAGCCCATGATAGCAACACAGAACTTCAAATATGAAAACTGCCAAATTTAGCACCTGGTATGCAGAAATATTATGCACTGCAGTGGCAACAACTTTTTAAAGTCTCTAACCTGGGAAAGAACATGCTCTGCCTTCCAATTCCCATTGTTCTTAGGTTTAATCACAATATCTGCACAAGGATTGCTTCAAATAGCAGGAGAGAGTAATGAGGGAACAGTGACTTCAGCCCATTCCAAAGTTTCCTTGGACAGCTCAAGTGTGTTGAAGAGCTCTGTGGCTACACAACCTAGGTGAGCTGCACAAGCCTGTAATCTGCAGGAACGTGTATGTGTGATCAAATATACATAACAAGTCATAATGTGCATGGAACTCACCTGCAGGAACGTGATGCCAAACTTAGGGCACGTCCTGCAGGTGTGCACATCTAAACCCGCGGCCACAGTAGTGGCACAGCAGCTAATACCCAATACTCATACTACTCTATATATTCCACGTTAGTGGATGTCAGTGTGACACTCCAAGCAAAATCCTGAGGCATGGATTCTCTTGCCTTCACAATTTTTTTTTTTGGTCTGAGGCCTGGAAAAGTTTCGTGCAGTTGTCTTCTGTTGTTCATTGTTCTCAAAACAACTTAATTTCCCTCCTGTCAACTGAAATCGCAGGTTCCGTATTTAGCCAGAGTGCACTCATTTGTCCACCCTATTGGTCTGGTCCAAATTCCCCTTGCCTAACTTCAACTGGCAATTCCAGGTTGCAGACGCATGGGGGTGGTAAGCGCAACCAGCAAACCAACAGATATATGCTTTAATTATAGAATGGTTGCTCCAGGGGGGGCCATAGTGGTGCTAGATTAATTTAAATTGCGTTCTGGAATTTCAGGTGGCCTGCATGTTGACTTTGGACCTGGTGCACTGTAATTAGGGATAAAAGGGAGCAAGTTGAAACTTGCCAACTTGCTCCCTGGAAACTTGCAAATGTGAGTGGAGTTGGGGGTTTTGCAAGGGAGCAAGTTGGGAGTTTGTAAAGGGTTGAGGGAGCAAGTAGTGAGTTGAGTTTAGCCAACTCCAAGTCAACTCCCTCAGAACCCCTCTCCAAAAAAATACAATCTGAGCGCAGGTGGACCAAGTACACCAGGAGGCAATGGATGTATTCCCACAAAGCAGTGCATCACTTCCAAGTGGGAAGAGTCATGGGTGTTTTGGGATGGACACTTTGAAAAGCAGGAGAAAGGCAATCTGCCATCATTTTGGACAGAATTGATGCAGTGCAAAACTGTGAGTATGGTACGATTTGTTATCCATTTTTTCCATTAGTTACAATATGACCTGACACCACTCAATGTCAACCCTCCAGACCCATGTCTTGAAGTACCACGCAGACACCATCAGGGACCCTGACATAAGGAAGAAACTGGAGCAGCAGAGAATCCCCACCAGGAATCAGCTTACCCTTGAGGACATAGCATCTGGGAAATGGAAGCGAGATCCAGTCCAGGTGAGTGATAATGCCTGGAATTGTTTCACCAAACAAGTTTCAACCACCATTTACAGGTGTTCGATGAAGAGACCTATCAAGCATTTATGCTCAATTGGATTGTTGCAGCCAACCAACCTCTCACTGAACCAACAAACCGGTGGTTCCTGAGGATGATTTGCACAGCAAACCCCGAAGTCCCCCAGATATCAGGAGATATGATTAAGGCGGATATTCCACAGGAAATGGAGTGCTTACAAGGGAGGATTCAGGGCCTTTTGGAGGTGAGTGTTGTCAAACTTTATTGTTACCACAACCATTAAGTGCTCTCTACAGGTTGATTGCATGCAAATCGCATGCACAACAGACGTATGGACCACACGGGACCAGTGGTACAGCATTGCAGCTGTGACAGGACATTGGGTGGGGACAGACTGGTGCATGAACAAGGTCCTATTGGACTTTGTACAGGTGAAGGGCCCCCATACAGGAGAGAATCTTGCTAGGATCATGCTAGAAGCACTTTGAAATACTGGGGTTACAAAAAAGGTGAGTTGTGCTATATTTTTGTTGGTCAGGTGCTGGCACTTTCACAAATTCTCCAAACATGAAAACAGGTCATCTTGTTCACAATGGATAACACAAGCAACAATGACACCATGATGCAAGCAATTGCAAACTCTGGCATGATGGCAGTGGACTTCAGCAAGGTTGACTCATGTGTTTGCTGTTTCGCCATATCCTCCACTTGGCTGTCTGGGCAGGACTCAAGAAGTTGCAACTTCCCAATGTTGATGACGAGGATGTTGAGGTGACAATGGACCTGTAAAGAAGGTGAGTGGCTGTTTTGTCTTTTTTCATGTGGCTGCATCTTTGGCAACTTGTTGTTCTGGAGCTCTATGAGCTCATTTACAAGGTTCTACGCTCTCCAAGACTCCACAAACTGTACGCAAAGCAGTTTGTGGAACCATCCAAGGCCCAAAAGTTGGTGGCGCCAGTTGGAACCCAATGAAAATCGGATTTTGATACCATTACCTGCGCCATGCAGGACAGAGTGAAGGTGGAGAAGCTCTTTGCTTCGGACATGGGACTATGGGAGCGAAAACTGATGGACAAGGACTGGAACTATCTGGAGAAGGTTTGACATCTCTTTGAGGTGGGTGCAAACGTGAATTGCAATCTGGTCTCACCTAACCCTCTCCTGTCTATTTCATACAGCCACTAGCATAAGCACTCTCCTTGGTGGAGAGTGCAGCATAGCCACACCTTGTGATGGTCATCCCCCTCTTCGACGTTGTAATGGACAAGCTTGAGGACACGGACGTCAGGTTGCTGCTGGTCCTTTTGACAGTTCAGGAAGCCCTATGGAAGTGCTTCGGAAGTACTATGCAAAGACAGATAGCACAAGGCGCTATTGGATTGCATTAGGTGAGTTACCCCATTGCGGTTTTACATTGGTGACACCTTGACTAATTTTACAACAGTGCTGCACCTGGCATACAAGCTATCATGGATGCAGGAACAAGGATGGGAAATGAAGTACGTGGATGAGGTGGAGGCCACCATCCAAGCAACATTTGACAACAGGCATGCAAGTGTTGCAATGGGTGGTGGCCTTGGGCATTGGACTTTAGCCACAGAGGATGCAGGAGCAATGAGTATTTTGATGATGACAAGGATATGCAAGGGGAACTGGACCAGTACTTGATGGAGACCAGGAGGCCATGGAGGACAGATTTGCTGGAGTACTGGAAGGGAAGAGGAGACCTTCTGGGACTCCAGTGGATGGCGCAAGACTACCTGGGATTCCAGGGACCAGCGCAGAATTGGAGCAGATGTTTTCTGCAGGGAGGAATGTTATTGGGGACCAGAGGTCCTGTCTTGAACCTGTAATGATTAGAAACTTAATGTTATTAAAGAAGTGGAAGCAGGAATATCCTGAATTAATGTGTATGACGCAATAATTTATCAAGTTGGGACTTTACGTTTGTAATATTGTAACTCCAAAGTAAATTATTTTGTTAAATTTAGGCTGCTATTTAACCTGCAAGTTGCAACCAAGTCAACTCGCAGAGTTTGGAGTTGACTCCCATCTGAGGGAGCAAGTTTCGAGTTTGAGAATTGCTGACGGAGCAAGTTCAGGAGTTGACTGATAACCGAGGGAGCAAGTTGCAAGTTGGAACGTTTTGAGCAAGTTACTCACTCCCTTGTAACCCTAACTGTAATCATACCACAGAACCACTTTTTTCCAAAGACTGGAAATGACAACAAAAAAAAAGAGTGCAAGTTGTGCCCAGTGTATAACATGGCTTTTTGGCCACTGAAATTATGCAAAAACAAGCAATTGTATCCACCAGGGAATTTGAAGTTTTGCCCCCTTTTGGTGCATTATGAATTTTCTTACACATCACCCTTTGGGTGAAATAGCACAACTTTAATTTCATATGCATTGAGGTGCAATACCTGTTGGGAGACTTCACCATTGGGTTGTGTGCAGTGCCTCATCAGAGCTCACCTTGGTCTCTTATGCAACTGTGTCTTACTTGACACACTACAGCTCAAAGTTTCTTCTGTGCATAGTGTGAACTCAGTGCTAATCCCACTTGATGGTGCGGATCCCCTCTGCCCCACAGAATTGATGCAACATTGTTGCACAGTTTGTTTGGTGTTCTTCACAAACAGACCAGAGAAGAGCTCCAGGAGAGATATGCCCATCTATCCAACCCATTTCTTCGCTAGAAGGCATGATTCTTCCCTGACCAAAAGTAGACACCTAACTGTATGAAACATCAAAAGAGAGAAGTGTTCCATTTTCTTGCAATTCTCTAAAACCATAAAGAAATGAAATGCAAGATCATTGACTTTTCTCAACTTTATGCTTGGTCATAAATTTTTGGGGAACAAGGGGAGAGATCAAAAATATTGGAGTCTCAGGCTCTGAAACTCAGGTCCATTGTAAGTATTAGCTACACAAATATCATAAAAGTTGATGTTGTCACTAGGTGCCAAATGTCAAAACTAGAGGCTTACCTTGAGTCTTGTGTTTCCATTTCTTTTACCCAGCTTAGTGCAAAGACCATATCAAAACATGTAGCTCAAGTACTGGATTGGTTTTGCATGGCCTCTACACTAACACAAGCAGGCACTAAATAAAATGGGCTGCTCAACTTAGCTTGTGATGACTTTTTAGCACTAGCTGTGAGGTAGTGTGAAGGAGTGATTGGATAGAAGTGTGGGCAATGATAGAAAACAATCTGTACAAGAGCTTCCTTCCCTATAGCTTTACTCTTGCCCCTGCCATATGTCAGGCTTAAATGTTGGTTAACAAGCCAGCTTGGTCAACTGATAACACTGCCTGGAGCAACAACATTTGAGCAAAGTGTAGACAAACTGCCAATGTTATAAGTTGAAGAGAATAACAAAATTGATTTTGTGTATGTAGAGTTGTTGTGTGCAAGATTGAATCAACAAGGCAATAACCTCACCAGACTGGTGTAGCAGTTTTGTGCTGTGTGAACAAAACCTCTTTAGAACTAAAAAATTCTCAAGAGAAATAGCCCTATAAGATATCAATGCAAGGAAAAATTGAGACAATTTTCAGTGATTTCATTTGTGTCTTAGATAAATTCAACCACATTCAAACCCCAGGTTTGCCACCACTATGTTAGTTCAAAAGCATTGTTGCAAGCTCACCAAACTGTAATATCAATAAATTGCAATGCTGCAAAATATTCTGAGTGCTTTTGTTGAATTTTTGAAATGAATTTTGTCCAACATGACTCCTGACATCAATGCTGTAGCCAACTGAACACATGTATTTGGCCCATTTGAGGGATCATTCACATTATAGACTCTTACTGCAATAATATTGAGTGCCATCAATGAAGAGAAAATCAGTTTCCACCACTATGACCTACTGAGTGAGATGTGTTGATGCTGTCACATTCCAGTCAATTCCATCAAATCATTGCTTGTTCCGGCATTGCTGAGTGCCAATAATATTGCAGAGTGACTATAATGGCTCTTGGGTGGTGAATGTCCAAACCCTGAGGTTTGGGATTGAGCTGACAGAACATGATGGCATTGCAAGCACACAAGGGATGGGACAGAGACGATGGCGCAACTATAAGACCTTATTGATGCCGTGAATGAATTTTGGTAATTTTTTTCTGGGATTCTATCACTAGAAATCACTCTGGAGGTTCTTGGTTCCAAAACCTTGGGTGCCATACTTGGCCAAACCTGAGGTTTAACCTATCATTTTCATAATTAAAATGTTAATGTTTGGAAAATATTTTTCTTGTGAGGATGATACAGTTGTTGATTGGATTAATGTTCTTGTAAAGGTATTTCCATTACAGGAAACTTTTGAGAAGTTGTGATTTTGGTGCACCTGTTGGTGCAAAAGAAAACATGGAACCTGCAGTGATATGCAATTTCAACAATGTAAGGAGTTCTGTTTTTCTTGAAATACATGCACAATTTTCCAAAGGGGTTGCTTTACCCATCATGCAGGGCTTCACACACAAGGCCTGCAATTTGGGCACAGCAGTCCCTGAAGACCCTGATGGCCCAATTTTCTCTGAGAGTTGTGATTATGGTGCAAATATTAGTTTAAAAAAACATACTTGAGTAACTGCAAGCACTACAACCAGCTGCACACCTCACAAAACAAAAGTGTATCCCACACCTGCTGAATATTACCATAACAGGAAACATTTGAGAAGTTTTGATTTTGGTGTCCCTGTATTTGATTTGTGTTTTGATTGTAGCAAGAGAAAAATAAAGAAGTGCATGTTTGAGAATTGAATGGTGAACAGACACAATATCCATGACATGGGGTACTCCTACCATCATAGCATGGAAACTTGGGCTCATAAGATGACTTTATGCCCTCTCTGGCAAATTGGAAAGTCAAAAGTCAGTATTCGCTTTACCTCAGTTTTATTTGGTTGGTGAAGAAATAATTTTGATGTGCTTCACTTCTGCAGCCCCATTGCTTTTTAGCCAGGCATTATTTTGCAAAATGTTCACATGAAATATCTTGCTAGGTTTTATCTTTTCTTACCTTTCACCATTTTCACGTTTTAATGATTTGAGAGAAATTACAAAAAGGTGTCTCTTTTGGTTTTTCATATATTTAGGTGTTTACTTTTTCAGCCAAGGGAGACAACCCCACTGGAAGTATTGTGTTGCAAGGATTGCACAAAGACTATGTTGTCCTTAGTTGGTCATATCTCTCCTGGAGCTCTCCTCCTGCCTGTCCACAATGGGAACACCAAACACAGAGTATACATGATTGTCCTTGATTCTGAAGGACAGAGAGTTCGAGTGTGATTGGTGAGGAGCTCACACCATGCACAGAAGAAGCTTTGAGCTGTGGCACGTTGGATAGGACATAGTTGCTCTTGAAACCAAGGACATTTCTGATGAGTGCTGCACAATCTGATTGTGATAGTCTCCAACAGGGATTGCACCTAAACACATGTAATATCAAAATTATACTGTTTTCCAGAAAGATGGGAGTTCAAGAAAGTTTGTAGTGTGCCCAAAGTGGGCAAAACTCTAAATTCCTTGATCACAACAGTTGCTTGTATTACCATTATTTCATTGGCCAAAAAGCCATGCTATACTTCTGCTGAATACCTCCCGTGATGTCAAAATTATTTCAGTGGCTACAGAAATTAGATTTTAACATGACCTTTTTCTCCCTGTGACATGGCACTTCTACCAGTCCCTACATAATATTTGTTTAATTGCAAAAATTTGTGCAGAGCGTGATCTCTGTATTCTCTTTTCTTGTCTTCTGTGGAAGTACCTGGACTCTGGTAGAGCTTGACAATGTAGAAAAGCTCATAGAGAGTCAGTATTTTGGTGTACTTGAAATAAAGAAGACAGGTAGATGTGGACATGGTGTTTTTATTTGAAACCTAAGTGCCAGCTGAAGCCCATAGCATATACCATCTAGAAGCATAGTTTGTACAGCACAGCCCACACAAAAATTTTACTACATAACAATTTTCTTAACAAAAAGACCAGATGAAACACAAAAATAAAATATTGACAAAAAGGAGTTAAAATGTGGATATGAAATGGCCCTAGTCTTTGTCCCTGTAAGTTTTGGGTTTTTGCATTGCTAACATGGTTTTGCTTTTAATTTTTAATCACATTGCTCTGTGTTTGTGTCCATCCAATATTTGCTTGTAATACATGCAGTTTGGAGATGTTTGCAGCCAGAAATAAAAGTCAAGTACCTCAGCTCACCTAAACTCCCCATGATTACTTTTGCAAAAAGTTAAGTTCAAGTGACAGTGCAACAGTTTGCTCAAAAATTTCTTGAAGTTGGAAATATAGCTAGTGCAGATATCTCTTGGATCAATTGATCTTGTTTCATTGAGATTTTAGATAGAAATAAGATTTTCATTTAATACTGTTGTTGCCTATTCAAAGAAACGAAGCAGCTCATAAGTCCCCAAAACTTATATGAAATTTGTACAAGCATAATTGTCTTTCAAGAAGAATAATTACAAAACCCCAATAACAGTCCACAGTCCAATGTAGTTGTGCCCTTGTAAAGCAACTTGTACCATTGCTTGATTATGATAAATTGACTGCAAATTAGCATTTGGGCTTGGTTATGTGAAACTTCAGACAACAGAGTTAAAGTGAAAGACTGAAGATCTGATCAAGTTATTTCCAACCCATTCAAGTTGCAACACTGCATTTGTGTATATATATAATTGAGTATTATCATTGATAGCTTGCATATATGCAGGATACATCAGACCACCCAAGTTGTCTCCACTATTTTACGAGTCCATCTTGGCAATCTCGTCGAGATCATTGAGAGGCCAATCAGTCATTGACTTTACCATTCTGATCTTTGTAACGTCATCGTACAGAGACCGCAGTCTTTTATCACTGCACAGAGCGGGAAGAAAACCAGAAGTGATGTGAAACCAACCAGCGCTGAAAATCACTGGAATAGCAACGCACCTTGCACTCTGCACCCAAACGCAGTAATCATCCACCCACAACCTCCCGACCAAGTACGCCGCCTCATGTCTGTCCATGACCTCCTTCATGTCCAGCAAGCACTTGAGCACGGCACGTTTGCCGAGTTTCAGCACACTGCGAACGTCGTCCAGGACAAGCAAGGAGAGGCGCCAAGACCGGTACAGCGGATAAGCGAGTGAGCGGCGGAAGGAGGTGGCGAGGAGGGAAGGGAGGGAGGGGAAGCGCTGGATGGGGCATTGTTGGCGGGATTTGGGGAAACGATGACAAAAGTCAATGAGACACGGGATCCGTACCGCGTCCCAACACAAAGTTGATGATATTTTGCAAATCGTCCACGCCGACTCCACCGTGTGCTCGCCCTCGGTTGTGCGAAGGTCGTAGCAGTAGGCGAAGAGGATGTCGATGAGGGAGAGGTAGGTGGCCCGTTTGTCGTGGAGGATGTCTTTTTTTAGAGTGTGTTTGAGTGCTTTGGGGCGAGACACGGAAACAGGGGTTACGTGTGCTTACATTCCTTCTTGGGGAGGAGTGTGAGCGCGCGGTTCTCTTTTTCAGTGAACGTTGAGTCCCACTCGCTCTTTGTTTCGCTTTTAAAAGATTAGTTTTGCTTTATTCGTCTTAAGACTGCGAGTTGATGAGTAATACTTACCTGTTCAAGCTGAGATTGTCCATTTGCGACGTGACGTCCGCAAGCAATGGCGAGGTCTTAGTATCACTCGAGGCTGCGCCACTCTGGTCAATAGCTGTATTTGAGGTGTCTGCCCAAGGCGGATTCCATTCGAAGATGTGAGCGATGTCTTGTTCGTTCGCCAAGTCTGCTCTGGATGCATGGTATTAGGAAGGTAACAAATCAGTGAAAATGAAGTATAGGAGCATGATATTATCAATACGCACATGTAGTGATCTTCGTCAAAACTTGCGTCCTCCATTTCCCGACGTTGCTCAGTACGCTTGTCCTTGGGCAACCCAAAAATTTCTTCCGATGCACATTCGACCACTTCAAAGGCCACTTCGCGTAGCTGTGGTCCGACGCCGGCATAAGCGGAATTAAAGCCGTAAGTTTGCTGCGGAAGAAGCTGGCGATGGTTTCAGGTCAAGAGTAAGAAGGACACAGTGTCGAAGGTATTTAAAATTCTTTCGAGCTCTGACCTTCTCGTCTTCCGGAACAGACTGAGGAAAGGACCAATCAATGTCCACACTGCCATCTTCATCGTCCGAGTCTTCGTCGTCTGAATCTGGTAGCCTTACTTCGTCGGACCCCAACACCTCAATCGCGGGGCGCGGGGTGCCCTTGGACGAGGCTTCGTTCGATTTGGGAGAGACGAGCAGTTTGGTAAGAAGGTCTAGGTCTTTGAAGTCCTCGCCTGGACATTCTTTGGGTATTCGCACAGTGAGCTCCCCACTCCCGATGTCATAGTTGGCTGTGTGCCGTTCCTCCTCTTCGGCAACACGGCCAGGGAGATGGATTCTGCAGGAAAGAGAAAGATGAGCGCTATCTGCGTGTTGCCTGTCTCAGATGGCAAGATTGTACTACATACCTAAGAAAGTAGGGTTTGGCATGGAAGCGAATGATGTTTCCATCGGAGACATCCAGCTCTATCTCTTGCGTCCTTATAAAGGGAACGTGCAGCACAAGAGTGACTGCGTGTGCGTCTTGGCTCAGTCGAAACTTTGGCTGCAGCATTGGAGAAACAGGTGGCCACAGCCGGTTTCCCTCTCGTTACTCCAATCGCTTGATTTGTGCCTCGGTGGATTTGAGATGGCCTCGGAGACGTCTTTTGTCACTACGATGCGTTTTCCGCTCAACAGGTGCTGTCGTCCTTTGTCGATCGTGCGGGATCCCAATCTCACGGCATCCACCAGCAATGTCTACCACACGCAACTCTTCTTCACCCGCGAAGAGCTAGCAAATCATAACCAACAGCACGGAATATACCCGCAGACCGAGCTGGCGATCCGAAAGTACGCAATGGAGAACATCGAACGGCTCGGCCGATGTCTTCGCTTGCCGTGGAGAACACACGCGACTGCGAAAGCTCTTTTCAACCGGTTCTATGCCACGCATGCAATGACGACGGCCGAATTTCCGACGGTGGTGTGTGTTCGGTTCACCCACATCTGCACTGATTTTACCAGAGAACTCGACTCATAACACGTCGCTCAAGGGTGCCTCTTCATTAGCTGCAAAATCGAGGAGACAAACAAAAAGCTGAAAGAAATTATCGTCGAATACGGGAAGGAGTTCAACCAAAAGGAACCAGACGAAATGGTGGGACCGCAACCGCATCCCTTGCCGTTGTTTCTGTCCAATTCGGCCTGTCATTCCCAGGACTGTGAACGCACCAAAAAGGAGTACCTTAACATCGAACGCGTCGTCCTCGAGACCATCGGGTTCGACTTCCGCATTTTCCACCCTCAAAAGTTCGTCATCAAATTTTGCGACAAGTTGTCCAGTGAGCAAGATTTGTCGTATCCCCTTTCCCGCATACAGGGATACTGACACCGTATTTTGACCGCTCTCAAGATCCAACAGTCAGTATGACTGGCAGGCGATTGCCCGAAGTGCTGTCAGTTCTTCTGTGACCCTTCTGAAGTCGCATTCTGCGAGCGAGACATCGCAGAGGCCCTCGTCGACGCAGAGGAGTATGCGGGGTGGAAGGTCGTGCTGGAGGGTGTGCTTGAGCAGGGCAGGCCGGATCACATGTGGGGGATGGAGGCGGACAGTGGCGGGGACACGTCGGCAAACGTCACGCAGGGGCAGGTCACCCATAGGTCCTCAACGTCCCCCAAAGACGGGCAAGGACAACGTGGGTGGTGAAAGGGCATTGTAAATAATTTGGGACGAGATTCATTTCAGGACGGACCATCAAATGTATATAGAATGAACAATCTGACACAATTGCATCTAGGGTGGCCCGATTGTCCCAAGATGAGATAAGGCTGGGGATCGGGGAAGGGGTTGGAAGGGTGGGGAGGGTGTGTTGGATGGGATAACGGCTCAAGAGATGATGCGTCCTGGGAGATATTGGCGAACGAACGTCGCTTTATCCCTCCAAGGGCGCCGTGGGGACATGCACGATTTACAGGAGGTCGCTGAAAGCACATTGTGGTTTGGTCAAAAACAAGGACATCGAAGGTGAACCACGAAACATCAACTCACTCGTCCTCTTCCGGGGGCAGGGCAACGTTCGCAGCGGCCTCCAGCTCGGCGTTGTACTGCTTCATGAGCGTAGGGTCCACCTCAACCTCAGGAGGAGCCAGAGCAGGGGGTGCGACAAAGTCCAAGTTGGGGTTACTGCAATTACCAAAGATGAAAATTAAATTTGAGAAGAGGGGCGGCGTGTGACGGTACAAACCCAATGAGCTTGCGCGCGAGCCACAAGAACGGCTTCTCGAAGTTGTAGTTCGATTTGGCCGAAATGTCGTAGTACTGAAGGTTCTTCTTCCGATGGAACGTGATGGCCTTTGCCTTGACCTTCCGCTCCTAAATATGTGACAAACCGTTGAGAACACCTCCACCTTCACGAGACAAAACAAATGGAATTGTACCTTAATATCCACTTTGTTTCCGGTCAGAACAATGGGGATGTTCTCGCATACACGAACAAGGTCACGGTGCCAGTTGGGAACGTTCTGTGGAGGAATTGTGAGGGTTGAAAAATTACTATGCGAA
>KQ965812.1:30896-42456 GCA_001574975.1 Gonapodya prolifera JEL478
CTGTGTGCACTACAACATATTATGTATGTTTGATCATATATATACACGTTCCTGCAGTTTACAGGCTCGTGCAGCTCACCTAGGTTGTGTAGCACGGAACAAGAATTAATTCTGTTTTGGTTGGGACACCTCTTTACAGGAAGGGGCGACCTCTCTCAGCCACTTTGCATTTTATTATGATGGTCCACCTTTACTCTTACAGATTGGTGTCCCAAAAAGGATCTACTTGTGACGGGAGTTTTTACCCCAAGGGTTTCTCCTATGAGGGCTGTCAAACTGTGCCTGTATGAGTTTGCGGTCTGACCGATGATGCTTTTTTCCCAATGGGTTTTGCATGTCAGGGTGTACATGGTCTGAACTTACTCCTGGTGCGGACACCAGCCTTCCATAAGGAGGGGAGGTGTAGTGGAACTAACACTTGAAGGGGTTAGTAGGAACTACTGAAGCCTTGCGTAGGATGGGGCATAAAGGTAGCTTCAGGCACCACTATTAACATGTTCAGGAGCCTCATCTAGCTAGACCAATACACATCTATCACACATACTACCATCTCTCTCTCCGTCCAATCCTCTCTAGTCCCGCGCTGCTACTTACCCTTTGGATAACCCTAGGAGGCTGATCAAGTATCAGTTCTACCACAAACAGCCCTCTGGCCATGACGCTGAAGCTCATTGTGGCATTGCAGGAAGCATTGATTGGCACCCATGCATTGGTCATTGCCAACCTGCTGCAAGACCTTGTGTTTGGACTCAGCTGGGGCCTGGAGTTTTATGCAGGGTAATGAGAGCACTTGATTTCACGTCCGTGCTGCAGGAAGTTGGGGACCTGCTGCAGCTGCCGTTACCAAAATGTGCAGCACTGGAAGTACTTGGGATTGACTTGCAAGTGGGCAAGGTCACCATCCCCATGCCACTTGCTGGCACGCTCAAGAGGCTCTGGATTGATTGGGACAACTGCACAACACAGACAATCTTGTTTCCTTCCAGAATCTGACCTTCTTGGCTGTTGCCAACATCCCCAAAGCTGCAATGACAGTGCTCTACCTCCTCCCACAGCTCTCCAAGCTCAACTTTATCAACTGCAAAGCCGCATGGTCCAAGGTGATGCAGCTTCTGGATAGGGTCGGTGGTGAGATGTCCACTTTCAGGATCTCCACTTCAAGTCCCCAACCCCTCCTAGGCGTGGTCACTGAGGATATTGTGGAAAATGCCCCAACCTCAGTGCACTGGAGCTGTATGGGTACAAGGACTGCACCATGTCCACCATGGTGCAGCTTGTTGGCGCGCTGAGACGGCTCAAAGTGTTGAGTCTCAACAACATGCCCATCATTCCTGACCTGTTTGGGAAGCGCACGCTGGGCTCTTTCATTGCTGGATGCACATGCAAGCTGGACGTGCACTTCCAGCAGAAAGAAGATATAGGCGTTGCGCATTGGAGGGATGAAATGGACATGCACAAGTGGCCAAACACAAGTCTTGCAGGGTGTGCGCCCATGGTGGAAGAAGCGCAAGTTACATGGTCGTGGTTTATGGCTCCATGTGCTCTGTATGTTGGGGATGACGTATGCTGTGACCATTACTTTTCATGATAGACGATAAACAATGAACCTTTGCAATAAGCTTTTGTTTCCAATACAAAACACACAAACAGTCCCAATTGTCTATAACAGGGAAAGGGTGTCAGCTTTGACAACTATGAAGCTCATTTCGGCATTGAGGGACGTTTCCATGAACACAACCCACTGGATTTTAAAAAAACCACCAATTGATCTGTTGTATGGGCTTATCTGGGGCCTTGAATCCGTAGCTGCCAAAATCAAGGTTCTGGACGTTTCCAATGCACCAGCTGAAGTACATCACCTAATCCAGCTGCTGTTGCCCAAGTGCACGGAACTCGAGGTTCTTGGTATTCATGCGGAAGGAGGGAGTTTCATGCTCCCACTCTTGCTTGCAGTCTCAGTGAAAAGACTGTACGTTGATTGGAGTCGCCTGCAGAATACCGGAGAACTGTGTCGTTTCAAGGGTTTGAACTACTTCATGGCGTCCGAAGTAACAACAATGGCACCATTTCATGGTCTAACTCACTTAACAGAGCTAGCACTGACTGACTACCACACTGGATGTGATGAAATAGTGCACCTTCTTAAACAGATTGGAGTCCAACTTTGGGTATCGGGTATTGGGTATTGGAAAATTGGGCAATCTCCCACTTTCTTCTGTTCTGCTTGAGGGGATTGTGGCAAATTGCTCCAGCCTCAGTATTCTCGAGCTATATGGATATGTGGATATCTCAATATCTGCGGTGTTGCGTCTTGTCGGTGCGCTGACGAGACTCAATACTTTGAGCCTGGATAGAACACCCATCATTCCTGATTTGTTTGGGAAGCGCATACTGGATGCTTCCGTAGATACACGAACACAGGATTTGGAAATTCATTTTCGGTGGAAAGTTCTTGGCAGTGTGCTTCTCAGGGATGAAATGGACATGTCCAAGTGGCCAGACAGGAAACTTGGGGGTTGTGAGCCAATGGAGGAGGGGATGCAGGTTTTGTGGGCCTGGTACCCACCACCTTGCGCTTCTATGTTGAGTTGCCCGATTCCTGATTCAACCATGCAGAATATATGAAAAGACACCTGTTCAATATGCTTCTTCCAAAGTGTACACGGGTAGAGTTCTTGGAATTAGTTTGCGAAAGAGAAGGATGTCGTTTGGTGGAGGGCGGGCACTGAAGCTCCTCATAGGGGCGCGGGAGGGCGGTGGGGCGAGGGCGTGGCTGAAATTGTTACATACGAATACGCCTGACGACGACCTCGCGGGTTCTTCACCAATACTTCAAGACATGGATATTATATGAGATTGGTTGCAAGAACCTTGCGTGTTAAATTTTTTTGATAGAGAATGAATATTTCACCAAAACTGCACATTTGCATTATTGACACACTGAAGCCTGTTGTCCACTTCTTATACCTCAATGGTTGGAGCTTTTCCGGCGCCCACCATAGCGAATGTGGGTGCAGCGGATTTCTTTAGTTCCAACCACGTCATTAGATGGCACGGCTTCCGCGTCAACGCCGAAGTACGAGGAAGTATAGTACAAGAAATATCAGCAAGACAGCAACGACATTAGCCCCAACGATTGGCTGAAGAATGTGCGAGGAAGGTGTTGGGTCAGAAGGAACAAGCAGGACATAACGGACAAGACTAACCAGGATGTACTGCGAGTATCATTTGATTTCAGACCACCAGTGTGGCCCAGAATCCACGCAAGAGAGATGACAGAATCGTGTGTCATCTATTGGCGACCCGAAGTTTCGCCACAAATCATCGTTTGATGTGAGGGCAACGGTTCTGCACTTACCCTCAATTGGCTCCGATCCAAAGATTGTGTTTCTTTTCGGTGATACTCTCTTGCC
The DNA here is from genome assembly GCA_001574975.1 of Gonapodya prolifera JEL478. NCBI lineage: Eukaryota > Fungi > Monoblepharomycota > Monoblepharidomycetes > Monoblepharidales > Gonapodyaceae > Gonapodya > Gonapodya prolifera. Next base: position 34,310 of record KQ965812.1, read on the forward strand.
GTTCAACACTTCATCGGCTTCCAGGGCGCGTTCAAAGACCACGAGGGTGGAAGTTTCTGACAGCATCGATGGAGAATAGGTGGTCGGGTGAAGCGAAGGAGGAGAAGACGATGGGGAAGGGAGAGGTGGAGACGCATTGCGGGCCTTAATGCGTCGTGTGGCAGCTCAAGCTAATGCTTCAAGGGCAACGTGGCGAAAACAGTCTCACTTGCGCCGCTGTAGCTCTCGCTGCCTCCGCCCGTTCCCGCTGACGACACTTGTAGCACATGGCAGATGGCCGCCCGTGAAGCAACGACACGAGAGCCGCCGATTCGAGTTCGTTGAAGTATGGCTTCGGCCACAGCGGAGCGAGCCTGAAGCTCGTCGACCCAACGTAGCGATTGCTACGCGATAAAGACTCGGATACCCAACAATGTCATGGCAGTGTACTCTACCGAGTATTAGATTAATCATGCCCATAGTGGATTCATGTGATATGTTGCTATCAGGTATCGTGACTCACGTCGAAAACTCCGACGCACTTTATAAAGCACCCGTACAGATTGATGATACACACACAAACCGCATCATGAACTCGGTACGAAACTTGATTCAACGCACCCCCGTGAGTCATCCTCGATGCTTCGATTGTATGAGAGGTTGCTCACTGCGTCGCATCATCGAAGATCGGCCGCGCATTGACGCAGACGAAGCAGACGCAAGCACAGATGCCCGCATCAAGTGCACAGCCAGCTATCGAAACGACGGAGAGGAACATTCAGGTGCGCGTGGCATAGTACGACGTGTATTTGAAGGGAGCGCCCATGTGTAACACACTCGCCCTCCTACTTGGCAGGCTGTATCAAAGATAGAAGTCACCAAAGCCCCACCGGCGGAGTGGAACTGGATGGACGCAATTTTGATGTCGAGACTCTCACAACCTCCAGAATCAGACTACAGACATACATTTTTAGATGCCTCATGTACAAAGTCACATAATTTAATTTTGTTGTTTCGACTTGCGCGCGCGGTGTCTTTTTATTTGTCCTCACGGGTTCATGACATTGGAACACCAAACATTCCCCAATTGATTCAGCCACGAGACGATTCAATTGTAAATTAGCGTTTTGATGGCAAGAGACACATCGCCCGTGCTTTTCCGTCCACTCAAGTTCACATCCCAATCGCACCACCCCACCCTACTTCCCCGAACCGATCCCCGATCCACTCCTCATCAAAGCCCGGATCACCCGCATAATAATTATTCTGCAACCGCCGAGCCGACCCCGCCTTCTTCTTCGCCGCACCAACCACCGCATTCCCCGCCGCCGTTTGAAAAGACTCGGTCGGGTCGTCGGGGAACCGATCCGGCATTGCCCGCAGCGGGCCGTTCGAGGGGGACACTGAGGAGTTTCCCCCAGCGCTGGTGCGGCGCGTCGAGGATGCCGCCGCACGCTTCCCTCCGCCGTCCTTTCCCGTGCTGCTCATCCTGGACCAGCTCCCCCGACCTTGCTTCCCACGGAACCATCTGCCGCCCCCGCCGCCGGACGATCGTCGAGTAGTGGATTTCGATTTTTGAGATGGGCGGTCTGTCTTCCGTGTCGTGGGCCTGCGGGGTGGGGGGCTGCACCAATCGTGAAACAAGATGAGAGCCGTCCGTCCGTCCGTGCGCACTGCAAAACGCTGCATCTCAACTCACTCTTCGAAATAATTCCGAAACCGCTCGTAGGTTGCCCCGCCTTCTCTTTTGATCTTGTGGAGGTCCACAAACCCTTTCAGCGGACTCATGGGCTCCTCGTCCGCTCCCGCCCGCGTGTTACGTCCCGCCGACGCGGCGCCCGACGCAATCAGATCTCCGTAGTCGTTGCGCGCGTAGAGACCTCCGCGCGGTTCGTCGACGGTCTCGTCAAACCACGACGTGTCGGGTGGATAGTCCGTGTCCGAATACGAGCCCACGCCGACGTCGGGGTTGATGGGGAAGTCCAAGTCCAGGTCCGGGTCCGGGTCAAAGTTTCGGGGGGAGGCAGGCTCGGCGGGGAAGTCCTGGTCGACGGGCAAGTCGCGGTACTGTTCGTCGTCGGCGTCAACGTCAAAGTCAAAGGGTTCCACGGGAGGAGAAGACGGGAACCGCGCCGGGGCAGGCGATGCGGCGTGAGTCTCGGGGAATAAGGCGCGTTCCAAGTCAAGGTCCCGCGGTGGGTCCTTGGCATGTCCCTTCCCAATCCCTCCCAAACCTTTAGGCTTCGACCCGGCCGCTATTGGGCGCGCAGGTGGGAGCGGCTCGTCGTACAGATCCCAGCCACAATCAAGGCCATCCAACGTGTCCAAGGGCATCGGCAGCGGAAGTGGGTTGGGGTTCGCCGGCGGTGGTGGAAGCGGTTTCGGATCCACAAACGCGACGGGGCGGCGTCGGATCGAGGAGGATCTCCCGAGACCGGACGAGTTTCGTCGACTATGGTCGAAGAATTCGTCGTCGCTTGCGCTGTCCGAGCCGGCAAGCGGGTCTGAGAGGACGAGTGCGGGGTTGGTGAGGTGTGGGAAGGGAGGCGAAATGGCAAGCGAGCGGCGTCCGCCTGACGCTGCGGCGGCTGAAGCGGTTCCAGACACTTTGCTGGGTACGGGCCGAGGGATGGAGGTGACTGGCTTGATGCTCACGGGGACAGACAAGTCGCTTGTGTCCAACGACGACATGGATGAGTTCTTGACCGACGCCACGGGGACCTTTTGCGCGGAGGAGACTTTGACAGGGACAGTGACAGGCGAGGAGCGGCGCGCGGGCTTCTTGGCGCTCCTGGGTAAAGGAGGAGTGCAATCGGCAGTCCCAAAGAGCCACGCGGTATCATTGCGTGGGGTCGACGGTCGTTCCGGCGAGGATTTGCGCGACCCGGTCGATGCGACGACGCCTACGCGCCGACGTTTCGTCGGGGGTGTGGGGAGGATCGGGACGAGGGAGGCGTCTGCAGGTGTTGCGGGGGATGCGGGTTTCGATTTGGTGTTGGCCGCGGTGCGAGTGTTCAGGAGGGATAGGGCAGATACGAGACGATTACGATTCGGGTTGGGCAGAGAGCGGCCGGGGGAGGGGGAGAGCAGTTTTCGTTTGGTTGAGGTCAGATTGGGCTTGCTCGTTGAGACGTTCGAGCTTCGGTTGTTGTTGAGGGGGGGCGACAACGCGTCCACGTCGACCACCGGAATTACATCGTCCTCGATTCGACGCCGATGGGCATCCCGTCGCGTCTTCCCAAATCCTCGTTCAACCGTCCGTGGCCACGACGCCGAGGCTGACCGCCGCTGAACCTCGTCCTGATAACTTTCCAGCGATTTTTTGATGGCAAGAGCGACTTCGGGGTCCTCATCCCCGAGGGGTGACATGGGGGGGTCGAGGTATGAGGTGTGTTTCGGCACAATTGTGTCGAGACGGCTGGTGGATGATGGACGGGGTGTGTGGTGGGGAGGCATCTGCGGTTGAGCTGAAGATAACACGTCAAGAGAGGGTGAGTTGCCGTGCCGTACGTGGGAGTGGTGACTTGCTGTCCAGTGACGGGTCCCACACCCCACGACACCACGACCGTTTCGCGATAAAGCCAGCGTTCACGCAGCCCGCCTGTAACAGTGACGCCTTCTCGTGGTCTGATTCTGAATCGGATGGCAGCTCACCGTTGAATCTGTCAAACAACGACGTGATTGTTGTCTGCCGCCCACCCGCACCCGCGCTCTCCCCTCCGCTGGCAACCCGCGCAGCTCGATGCGTGTCTTCTCGATTCCGAGTCATCGCTTTGCTGCCATCCGCTGTCAGTGGAGAATCACGGCTCTCTTTGGGACCACCCGTGGTCACACATTCGCAATGCATGGTCCACATCTCAACGATCATGAATCATTCTTTTACCCACTCAGTCTATTTTCGTCTATTTTTTCTACTCCGGATTTGTTTGCTGCGGAGAAGCAACAACTGGCTACACCTAGACAATGACATTTATTCGTCACAATTTTTTATTCTAATTTCGAAATCCAAACCAAGCTTACTCAGGATGCATTGCAAAAATTGTTTGCAATCATCAGATAAATCATTCTCTACAATGATGCACCGTCCAGCATTTGGAACCTGGTTCGGTAGCACATGTTCTAGCTTTTTTCGCATGCGAAGCTGTCTTTGCGTCCACGGTCCCCGTTTGGACTTTGATACACCTTCAAGGAGAGGAGCCGGTAGAATTAAATGCTTGTCGACATAAAATGCCACAAGCTTCTTGACCGCAGGTGTAAGCGAACCTGAAGATATTGAGCTCGGTGATTCCTGATACCCTATGAGTTGGCACAGCTCCGAAACACGCTGTGTCCAGTTGACCTTCATTTCTTCAATTGGTGCAGCGTCACCACTATCAGCATGATCCTCAACATAGACCCTTGGAAACAATGGGCCTCGGTCGAGCGTAGCCTTGCGGCTTTTGCTCTCCACTGATACCTTTAGGGGAATTGCAGTTGCCGTTGTGTTTAAAAGGTTGTTAAAGAGAGGCTCAAGCAGTCGAACAATGTCTCGTCGTCTTGCATTCTCTTCATGTGTGTCCCCCTGTAAAAGCTTTCTTCGTCGCCGTTCCGCCATCTCCTCCGACGGAAGTGCATAGGAAAGGACATTGTGCCCATCATTATCTCGCACTTCATAATCTGCGCCAGCCTCAAGAAGATATTCAACAATTTTGACTGAATTTGGTCTTCCATAGAAGGCTGCAAGCATCAACGGGGTCTGACCTCTGTTATTTACATTGTTAATATCAGCGCCTCTCCTGTAGAAAAACTGCACCATTGCGTCATAACCTTCTGTGGCCGCTAACGCAAGACAATTGTCTCCGTCAGGGCATCTCCCAATGATCAGTTCGGAATGGTAGTGCCTTAGAATTTTCTGCACCTCTTCCATTTTATTCCAAATGCAGAATTGAATGAACAGTGACAAGCGATCCTCTCGTTCAACTTGGAAGAAATACATCAGAGACAGGTTATAACGCACTCGCTTTTGTGCACGGCGCAGTATGATTTGGCGCTCTTGGTTCTGGTCAATGTAAATCCATTTCCGCCTTGATGGCACAATTTTGCTCCTTTCTAACTTTCTTCTTCTTCTCTGCCTTGATTTTTTATCTGCTGCCAGCAATTCCATATCTGAATCACTCCAGCTTGAGCTGTAAATCCATTCAAGGTATTGAGCAAGATCATTGTCGTCATCATCTTCCTCATCGTCTTCTTCGACATCTGCAATACTGAAGGGTACCTTGACCATATCAATTCCAATGGTGATAAATCTGCAATTGACTTTGTCAACCTCATATGAGTAGAACGTTGCGGCAGGTTCATTGAAAGGAACGAAAAGCTGATATGTTCCCTGAAGTTTTTTTCCTGGTTGCAGACGACTGCAATGAGCAACCCGAAGCCACTCCTCCTTATTCATGTGGGTATTGTCACCAGTGCCATGCCCATGTGGCTCGAGACAAAAAGGACACTTGATTCTTATCCGTTCAGCACTCCACTCGGTGATGAGAGCCAAGGGATACTTGTGCTGATGACTCTTCAGCTGCCCAAGTTTGTTCTTGGCGTTCTGGTGGCCCTGTGACGCTGCACGGCGCCACCAGGTATTTGCAAGTTCGAGATTATACTCCAGAACTTTACCCTCAAAGTATGCAGTTCCAATTTCTGCTTGCGCATCAGGATGTCCATTTTCCGCCGCCATCTTGCAGAACCGCAACGCCTTCTGCATATCTTTCTCAACGCCTAAATCGCCATTTGAGTGCGCCGTCGCGAGGGTGTATTGTGCTGAAACATTGCCGAGCTCGGCTGCGAGTTGCCAGTATTCGAGAGCCTTTGCGTTGTTCTGTACGATGGTTCCAAACCCAAAATAGTAAATCTGTGCCAGTGCCGCAGAGGCATCGGGATGATTCTTCTTCGAGGCTTGTTCGTACCACTTGACGGCTTCGTTGATGCTCTTGCGCACCCCCAGACCGTGTCGCGCAAAGACAGCATACTGGTATTCTGCGTCAACGTGTTGCGCCTTTGCGGCGCGAATGAACAGATTTGCAGCTTTGCGAAGGTCCTGCGCATACCCATCTGTGCCTTTGTAGTATGACATGGCCTGGGAATAGAGCTGCGCTGAGGGAGCTTCCGGCTCGGGCCCAGTGGAAGAGTGTGAGCGCTTGGAGCTAATGGATATCAAATGTTTGCAAACGTGAGAAGGGGGGGGGGGGGGGCGTTTGCTCCGTGTGCATCAAAAAAAATTACAAGTAAACGTACACGTTCTCCGAGATCACCTTCAATATCTCGGCAAATGCAGGTCGTGCCTCCGGATTACTATCCAAGCAGCATCCAACAAGGTTCTTCAACCACTGAGGGAAATTGAGCAAGTCCAATGTGCAAGTTCTCTCGGCGCCGGAGATTCGGCCGTAAACACTGCGAAGGGCATCCGTGTCACCAAATGTGCCAAACGGTTTCATATTGTTTGTCCATAGCTTTGTGCATGGATTTTCACGGAAGTTATTTGATGTAATAAGAACCACGGCAGGCTTACTTAAACAATCAAATCTCACCGAGCAAACGGTCACACCGAATGAAAAGACGTCAGATTTTTCGTCTATTTTCTGTTCATTCAATACTTCGGGTGCCATAAATCCATATGTGCCACCTGGCTTTGTCTGAGTGTCGCTGATCAATGAGGAGAGTCCAAAATCTGCCACCACGGCGTTTCCAAGGTCATCAACAAGTACATTCTCCGGCTTTAAGTCTCGGTGAACAATGTTTCGATCGTGAAGATACTTCATGCCGTCGGCAACATCCCGCAGCTGCGATTGACAATGAAACAGAACAGTGACCTTATAATTCGAAAAGGGAGACGCGACATTTGAATCGCTTACGATGAATAAAGCCTCCTTACGGCGGACTTCCATATCCTTAAACTCTTCAATATGTTTTGCCGCATGGCATTTTTGCAGTGGCGAAACGAGACCAACTTCGTCCCCAAATCGAAGGACGCCGAAAAGGTTCAGAATAAACGGTGACTCCATGGCATGCCACACCAAAAGTTCTTCCTTGTAGCTCGTCCTAGAGAAGGTCAAATTTCGCTCCGTCAGGTAAGCGGGCGGGCGATGTTTTGTTGTTGATCCAATCCCGCCATCCGTTTTCCTGTTGAGGAACTTCACAGCCACCGGCACTTCGAGCCAAGTTCCGCGATACACCTTTCCAAAGCCACCTTCACCAATTACATTTGCATCCGTCAATTCGAGGTGGAGATCTTCGTTCCTGATCGCCCAGATTGGTGCCATCGTGGTGGAGATGGGCATAGGCCCACTCCCGATTGTGTTCATCGATGCAAGCGGGCGCGTCGCTTGGAGACGCTACGATGAGAAAATGGAGCTTGGAAGCTAATCGTGTGAATGCGATGGTAGAACTTACAAAAGAACGATGCTGATTTTGGGACTCCAAGCCCGGGTCATGGATCCCGAGGCCAGGCCTTTTCAAGATCCCACAGTTCTAACGTCAATATATAGTTCAACACCAGTAATATGTAGATAAATAAAATTAATGCAGAGGTTCGACCATCTCTCGGGAATCGTGTCCAAAATCCCTTTCATATTGACAGGATCTGAACATCAATGTTCCTGTTACTTTCCATATAGTACCTCGGACGACTAAGCTGCCTCCGGAAAGGTCTGCGCAGTTGCCGTTTGTCATTATCATTCCCAACCAATCTGGGCCGAGGCAAAGGCCACAGCACACTCTGTTGAAATCGTAGCCGGCAGCGCACTAGCCAGTATGATTGTAGAAGTTGAAGACAAAAGAAAAAGATAAAATCTACGCCTAAGAACTAAGTGGCTATGTCGTGTTTATCTCAATCCTAAGTGTTCTACGGATGTGCGGCAGAATAATTCAACACTCCCCCTGCTGACGACATCCGTAACGCGAAAAAGTTCCTCTAAAAAAAGAGTCATAAAGCGTGGTTGTCCGTTTCCAGGTTGTGTTGTCCATCCTGCACTTGTGCTTCACTTCAGCCTTCAGCCGGAGCTCCGAACACGAGCACTCCGAGCTTTCTTGGAAACTCCTGTCCCAGGCTTCAAACGCGCGTCAATTCCAGGATCCTCTGTGTCAGGAAGATGAAGGATTCCGGTGAGTGCGCGTTCCTGTGTCGTGGTGATTCCGTT